>CADEHL010001114.1:1275787-1555787 GCA_902827135.1 Harpagifer antarcticus | reverse complement strand
ATTATTTCCGCGGCACACCTTCATATGATCATAATAGTTATAAAAAAAATAAGAGAATAAATGAAAAACAGTTATGAAATACTATATGGCAGTAAAGCAAGAATGCAGTTTGAAAGGGGAGTCTCCATAAAATATCCATAAAGAAAAAGTAAATTTGTTTACAGTTCTGTTTCATATGGGTGTTGAGAGATGTATCCATAGATCTCTTAATGTTGCTCTCAAAGTGCACCAGATTGATGCTTTTAACTTCAATATTTAAAAAAATATCTTCCATAAAAACTGTATACAGTTGGGCTGAAAAGCAAGTTTGCTTTTCAAACTGGAACAAGAAAACAGCGGAGAAGTAACGGGGCAGAAACCCTCTTTTTTGCGCAGCGGTCCAGCCATAGACCTCAAACGGCAAAACATATTCAGTGTGAAGTTCCTTTGGCATTAGGGCAGGGACATCTAGATACTTTCCAAGGTTTGACATAATGAATTGTGCTACTTTTAAAGCAAGCAACGATGTTTTCAAATCTGTAATCAAAAAGGTCTGCAAAAACGCTATCGACCAATCAGATTGCTTGATTTTACCCGTCCGTTTTTATAAATATTATTACATTTCATCTGTTACGAAACAAACTTACAAAGCATAAGATGGAAACATTTAAGGTTAACTTGGACCTCCGGGGGGGTCTCACTATGGAGGAGTGGATTGAGGAGTGCCTATCTCCAGAAAGCACATAAACGACGACATGCAGAGCTACGTGAAGAGCAGGTAGACCAACTGGAAAAGTACCACCATTCAAAAGCTTTCTGATGCGGGTCTTGAAACAAAGCAGAGCAATTATGACCGTCAGTGGCCACAGGTGCGAGAGCTCTCTCCAGAGCTGCTGGAAGCCAAATCTCGGGGACCGGAGAAAGTGGAGCAATATTCTCACCACGCCAAGCAACAGCCTAGAACAACCTCCACCTATACAAGTAACCTCGTAAGCCATGCTACTGATGCTGGACAGTTTTTCAGTGGGTGCACAATAAACGGCAACATACACATTAAAGGGCACCTATCATGCAAAATGCACCTTTGTACGTCTTTTATACATGATTATGTGTCCCCGGTGTTCCGGGGAACTCACCAAGTGTCAGAAAACACAACCCTCTCTATTTTCCTCCTTCGCCAAATCTCTAAAAAAGGGGCTGCAACGGATCTGAAAAAAATGGATCCACATTCCGACACTTTTCTACGTCACAAAGACGTACTCCGCTTATTGGTCAACTCTCCACCTATCAGGGGAATGAGCCACGGCCACGTGCATTGCCAAACCTCTCATTCCCATATAGGCTATCGGCAGGCTACCCCAGTCACATCTGTGTTTTTTCCTGCTATTGCCAGGATGTCTAAGCCAGTTAAACCACGGACATGTTTATGAACTTCTCTCAAGTCCAACACGGATATGCCTCCAAACTAATGCTACACCCGGGATCAATACCAACCATCCGGGACCAGGCCAGTGAGGACACATCCAATTCTGAAGCTGTAAGTTTTTATTTAGCGGTGTTTTTCCTGATAAAGCTATATCTAGCATGTAGCATGTAGCTTAGCCGTATCAATGTCGCCTCAACCCCAACTAGTAATCGGTTAGGTGTTTATATGTTCTTGTAACATTTTATTTTGTACGCTCCGCAGTCTTTGCTTTGTCTTTTATTTTAATTATCAGGCATTTGCGAACATGTTCAGACTGCCGTAATGGCGATCTGTGTGAAGGCTGTAAAGCCACGCCTAGCCTAGCCGATAACACAAGTATTATTCTCCTATGTATTAGTATTTTGTATCCTCTAAAAAATCATATTGAGTAAGTTATAATAACAAACGTAATCTTCTGGAGGTAAGTGCCGTTTTTTCCAGCGTTATGTAAAAGCTTTTGTGATTGTAGTCTGTAAGAACGATCATATATCATCGATCTGTAAGCTAAGCTACGCTAAGCTACGCTAAGCTAATGAGACATGCCATTTTTTGCAGTATGTTTACTTGTTTGCGCACATGAATATAAATGGGGGTGTGTTAGGATACAACACTGTATGTATGTATGCGAGGGGACACACACCACGAGTAAAACGGAGCTAAAGCCCTGGTATGTTGTTGTTGACATGCATTTACTAATCTAAACCACTTTTTTTGTTGTGCTTTTTTTAACATTGCACAGGCTACGTGGCCAACTTGATGGACCTCATCTTCGACCAAGTCTTTGTGGACCCTGCACCATTATGAGCAACCTGACAGGGAGGAGGTCATCGCCGGGTATGCTACACGGTTCAATTTGGCTGCTGTCTGAACCTAACATAGACATTTCACGGATCAGAGGACAACGCAGGCCGGAATCACCACTCTGATCCTGTTTCCAAGGAAGCCCCAGCACCAGCTCACAAAGCTCCTGTTTTTTATGGGTTCAAATAACCGTTGATTTTGACAATAAAGTTCCGAGTTGATATCAAATGTGTCGTGATTATTCATGTTTGGATGGGTAAAGAATATTCTGATTTCAAAAGCATAAGGTTGTGTGTGGACTTGTTGTCATACACATGGGTGCGTTATGCCATTGCTGTGTAGTATATAATAGTACATGTACAATGACAGAATGAAAGATTGCATAAAGCCATATACACCAGTATTTATTTCCATGAACAATATTAGCATTCGTTTTACAATTTCAGTCAAAACAAACCACTCAGTGCTCTATTTGCCTCAACTGTAGTCCAACTGTGTTCAGCTCTGTAAATATTCAATGCATTCTGCAGGGACAACACATTTAGGCACACAATCCAGGATGGTCCACCACACAGGTTAGAGTCCTCAAGTTCCTGCATCCGTCTTTACACCTAGTGTGATAAACATATATTGAATGACATGTGAAAAATGTATTCTCTAAACAGACAACATAGTGAAGCTAATGTTACGTGTGGTATCTCCATGCAGCACATGCTCCGGTTCAGAAGACATCGTGGCGCAAGTTGCACATGTACCCCTTTAGAAAGAAGTCAATAACTGAGCTTTTAAAACACATGAAACACACATTGCTGACAACTGAGGTGTTGGAGTTATACTTTTTATCACCCTAAGTTATTGAACTTTCCAACGGTTGTTGCACGATGTTGGAAGAAAAGGACTGTAAACTATTAAACGCAATGAGGCCATTGTATATATGCTGAAAATATGAATGTCTCCCTTTATAAATATATATATGTATCGCTGTGTTTGCGTTCCAAACTCTAAGTTACAAACTGTACACATTGATTTCTTGCTAATTAGCCAAAATATGAACGGAATAAGTAGCCACCATCGTAACAAACAGAGTAAAAATAAATAGGGACAACAGCTTGTCAACTAACCATTCAGAAACGTCCTGCTGCAACCGAGATGTTTGCACCTCCACCAAAACCTCCGCTGCTTCAGTTTCTGGATCAAATTGATAATATGCTTGAACACATGCATTGCTCTGAGATGACATGTGTATTCCACACTCGTAATCACAGCAAGCATGGTAACGTGACTCTCGCCGGCTCTTCTGCTGGGGGCGTGGTCAGCTGCTGCTCAGAATTTTCATAGGCAGGTTTGGAATAAAGCGAAAATGAGCGAAACGAGGCATGGCTAAAAAATGATCCGTTTGGTATTTTGAAAATAAAATGTATAAATATACCTTATATAGGTATGGTCATACACTATATCATTTAAATATAGCATGATAGGTCACCTTTAATGTAAATAAATAGCCAAATATTCGATCAACGCTCTGTCTAATATGTTCGCCAGCTGTTAGTGTTGTTGCATAGCAACCACCTCGCACTATGTTTTGTGCAGAAGGCAACGGAGGGACTATTTTATTTTGAACATCATTATTTACTAATAAAAACTATTTAAATTAGAGTGTGTATTTTTCTTTCATATTGCCACACTTGGTAACCGTTTTATAAAAGCAATAGCTCACTTCATGCATCGGGCCGAACCACGCCCCTTAGCTGTGATGTAATGAGCATAAACAGAGATCTGGAGGTCATTGTGTTCCCCTCTCACTGCACATTAAGAACTCCCATATTGTACATGACAAGTTAAACTAATATGATCAATTGTAGAAGTGTTGCAAATGTCCGGGAATATTAAATGTGAAAACCTTTAATGGGAATTAATAAGAAATAAAAGGATTCAAATGTCAATATATACCAAATACAGATCCCATATAATAAGCACATATAATCCAATATCTTGTCCAAAACGAACAATGTGAAATGTCCTACATGGTGAGTTAGTTAGCTAGCTAGCAAAATTCAAACCGATAACGGCCCAGTTTTAAATGAAAGACAAATCAAAATTAATGTTTTACAACAGCAAATGAATGGAAATGGTTGAATTTAAACGTCTCAATTAGCCTCAGTGAAGCTACATGCCACATGGTAACAGCTAGCAAGCAAAAACTTACTGCACGGTAAATTGAAATACCCACAAGAACACAACATGATGTTCAAGGACCTGCAGACACCCTGTGTGACTGCATGTGTTTATGAGAGTCTTCCTCACCCTGCTGACCTAAGGCTCCCTCTCTGATGACACATCTCCATCGGCTCCACTGCTGGCGTTGGGGTCCGGTCGGGACCGCCCCGCTCCTTTTTCCCTGCACTCTGAGGGGCCCTTGGAGCGCGTCTTCTCTTTCCGCTGCTGCTGCTTCTCCTGCTTTGAAAGCTGAGGATACAAAGGAAGGCTTGCTTCAGGAAAAAAAAACTTGATCCAACAGAACAATGTGGCATTAAAATGTACAACCACTTCAAGGGAGATGACGACAGATATATTGGAGACATTTATATAGCATAAATGATTAATGAATGGAAATGTGTGCATTCTGCCTTGAACCCCTTTATGCTTTCTGGGTGTTTCCTTTGCTGTAGAGTGTGCTATAGGTCTTCTGTGCATGTAGATGGTCTGCAAAGGCTAACATTTAGTGTGCAATTGTTGTATATGTACCCTTTGGCTGAATGGTCATTTTAAATCAATCTTGGGCTCCTGGGGGGGGGTTACTGGTTGGAGGCACACACCCTGAACATGCTGCATCATGAATTGCAGATCATGACATTTCAGCGTGTTCACTTTTCACAGAAAGGCTCTGACATGCATTTAGAAATATGAAACAAAGGAGGAGACACACGTCAGCGCACAGACCGACACTCCACATCTGACTTCTCTTTGTTGATGAAACGCTTCTATTCTGTCCTCATTACAAGCTATTATTGGCCATCCAATGATCACTTCAATGAGTCTTTTGTTGTGACTGCCTGCGCTACAAAATAAAGCCTTCCCTGTGCCTCTCCAGTCACTACTCCAATCAAACTTTTTTCATTGTATTCTTCACACTCCATGAAACAGCACAACAGCGATGATGAAGTAGGTATGCTACCCGCCATCTGTAAACACAGATGCTGAAACTTTAATGGCTGCCCGGGAAATATTTATGAACTAAATGTCATCTTAAAATCCAAAGCATTGCATAAGACATTACATTATTTAAAGAGGACAAAGAAAAATCTGTTCTATTCCCATTTGAACTCATTAACATGGCGACTGGTGATGATATAACACTGAACAAACACAAGTTCCTCTTTTTGCCATAAATCAACATTTCAACTCTAATGGAAAAGCTACAGTCAAGCAAAACTAGAATCCCGCTTTGATAAAGAAATATCGAAACATGATTGCACATGACATCATTCCAGAGTTCGGCTTCAGCCTAGAGTCCTAAACAAAATACGCAACAACCTCCATAAAGACCCTTCTGCTATGGACCCACAGAGAGCATCCCAACAGGATGATTTTCATTGCTCTGGATAACACCATTGTTTGCTGGCCGCTTGACCGTGGAGTGGACTAAATCCCTGATTCATGGAAAGAAAGGAACAGTGTCTGTTGGCCCATTGCTTCATTTCCCCCTCGTGCCAAGCTTAGCCTATTGGCTGGCCTTTTATCCCTCATCTTTGGCCTTGGCTTTGGCTCCTCAGCCCCCACAGTAAAACATCCCAAACAGACAAGATTACAATTCTGACTGCTTAATATCCCTCCCTTTGGGCTAGAGAGCCAAGTACACCAAGGGGAGAGCAGCCAACGCCCGGCCTGTGGCCAGAGCTGGCCACGGTCCACGCAAGGGACCGTCTTTCAGGGGCACAGACATCAGAATTTGTTTTTATACGATGCTGGTGTTTACAAATAGTAGTTTAATGAAAGAGATACTGTATCTAGAGCTGAAAGTAAACATTGGTGTAGATTTCATTTATTTAAGATGGCATATTTTGCTCAGTTTCAGGTGTATATCAGTATGTAGTGTCTCTACTTTAAAGAGTCCTCTCCTGCTGATGTTCAGGGCAGGGTTTCCGTTAGCCGGTAATTACCGGTTTTTAGCTGGTAAAATTGAATAAAAACCAGTAAATTCAAAACCTGCCGGTCAAAATGTCCGATGCTCCGATCGATTGGCCGCCGATCATTATCGGCCGATATTCACTCTTAATTGCTTGATCTGTGCTCTCTATAGGCCGATCAGGAGAGCTGGGTCTGATCGATATGGACATAAACGCGAGTGAAGTGTAACCGGACGCGAGAGAGAGATCAGATCAGCTGCTGAGTCTGACCTGAAGCCCCGCCCACTGTTTAGCGTGCTGCATGAGAAACTGACGGGCTGTCAAGAGAGAGAGAGAGAGAGGAAAAGAGAGGATCCGTTTCTCCCGTGTTATCATTCAAAGTTAATGTAAACTTTTGAATAATGTACTTTATCTACTACAAGTAGTTTATTTGAATGTAATAATGATGTTGTTTGTGGAATCATTTATTGAAAAATGAATCTGAATTTTTCGATCTGTTACGATTATAAACTGAAGCAATATAAAAACGAGCCCCATTAACTGAGTTTTAAACATCAGCATATCCGGTCCTAGTCCTAGATTACCTGCTAACGGAAACTCTGCTACACAATTCTTATTATTATTATTGAAACATGACCGGTAAGTTTCAAATGTGTCCGTTAAAATAAATTCTGTTCGGACATTTGACCAGCGAGAAAAAATCCTAGCGGAAACCCTGGTTCAGGTGTATATCAGTATGTAGTGTCTCTACTTTAAAGAGTCCTCTCCTGCTGATGTTCAGGTGTATATCAGTATGTAGTGTCTCTACTTTAAAGAGTCCTCTCCTGCTGATGTTCAGGTGTATATCAGTATGTAGTGTCTCTACTTTAAAGAGTCCTCTCCTGCTGATGTTCAGGTGTATATCAGTATGTAGTGTCTCTACTTTAAAGAGTCCTCTCCTGCTGATGTTCAGGTGTATATCAGTATGTAGTGTCTCTACTTTAAAGAGTCCTCTCCTGCTGATGTTCAGGTGTATATCAGTATGTAGTGTCTCTACTTTAAAGAGTCCTCTCCTGCTGATGTTCAGGTGTATATCAGTATGTAGTGTCTCTACTTTAAAGAGTCCTCTCCTGCTGATGTTCAGGTGTATATCAGTATGTAGTGTCTCTACTTTAAAGAGTCCTCTCCTGCTGATGTGTCAGGCAGTGTGGGAGAGAAACTCCCTCTGGAGAGAACACAGGGATATTAGTCTTTGCAGACCATTTACATGCACAAAAACCTAAAGAACACCCTACAGGAAAGGGAAACAACTATTTAAATAATAAACATATTACAATTACTATAAATACCTATATAGTTATCTGCAACAAAAACAATTATATTTGCTAAAAATCTAGTGTTATTCACACCATGCACAATAGAGTGTTGCGGCAATGATGTGTTGGTGTAGGCATCTCCCTTGGTTCCCTTGACAAAAAAGACATGTGACTTTTCAGGTGGATTTTGGAATATTGCAGAAAATAAGATCTGTGGCAAACACGTGTTTAGAATTCTTACATGATTCATCACATATTTACAACACTTTTATGTGTTTTAAAGCTTAAATGCAATTTCCAAAAGTAAAAAGCTAACGTTGGGCTATTAACAAACTACATCAGGGCTTGCATGGCTGCATCACTAAGCTAAAGGAGGCTTAGGTTTGTCTAGATGACGTTTGGTAGTCTCATTTAGGCACTTGTTAACAATCGCCGTTTTGATGACACAGGCTGAGGAACTTCAAGTGATGTATCTTATGTCCTAGAATAAAACTTAAATATCAATATAGTCCAGGGATCTTACCAAAAACCCATTCTAAAAATGTTGACTTCGAGACAAGGAAACCAGAAGAGGTCAAATGCTAATTCATTTCTGGGTTTTAGGGCTGCACCACTGTATCAATAGCTGAGATTGTGTCAGAATCTGCATTATGCTAGTAGCAGCTAAAATAGCCCGGAGCATCAAGCAGAGATTGAAAGCTGACTACAGAGGAACAGAGCCAACTCATTTCCGGCTTTTGGGGCTCATTTCTGCACCAATATATTGGAGTGAATCTCCTTTTAACATTTAATTTGACTTGGCACTCAATTTCTGTTACAAAGAGGTCGTATATGTTATTAGTTCTGACTCAAACTGAAAATGTCTTCTGTGATAAAGATCTATTACTCTGCTTGACTTGAATAATAAAGAGGGCTCTGATGCCAGCATAGATTTGAAGATTCAGCTTAGCATCATTTATTCAGAGAGCAAAATGACATGTAGAGTTTGACAGTGGAGGAACATTCAAATATGAAGAAGTTGATTTCCACCCTGGGGCTCACTGTCAGTGTGTCTGTTGAGTTTCAAAGCTCTGGGAGTTTGGGCAAAAACGTTGTGGAAGATTCTGCTATTTGTATTTCGAATGTTGATTGTATTCCTCCTTGCTGTCTTGTTATTATGTTCATTTATCTTGTTGTATAACTAGTGTTTACTACAGGACCATCATGTCAAAATACCTAAGGGCTTTATTGTGTTTGGTATCCTTTATGATTTTTAAGATAAGTAATAGCAGAAGAGTGGTATATGCACTTTTTTAATAATCAAATAACTTCGCATACATGTCTTTTGTTGTTTATATTCAAAACGTTCACTGTCTTGGTATTTCTCTTTTTAAAAAGCATACCATGATATTCAAAATGTATATATTACCTGTATAAATATATTTTAAGTATTTTTTTAAAAAGTCTGTTGAGGTGGACAATGAAACAGAATTTCACAACCAAACATCTTTGCAGGTTCAATATAGAGTGGCGAAGTCCCTCCCCTTCCGGTGGACCTCCATGGGATCTTATTTCGGAAAAAGTATGTATTGAAGTCAACGGAGAGAGAAAGATTATCTTTCCATCCCGTTTGAATTGTGCCACAAATTACACACATGATGTTTGTCAATTTAAAAGATAATTTTCAAAAAAAACAAACTGTGAAGTAACACTTTTTGTTGTGTGAAACCGCTCAATGAACTACATCTCCCATCTCGCACCACACACCCAGACGGCCGTCACGTTAGCACATTTCACTTCTTTCTTTCAGAATGAGGCGGAAAGTATTAAAAGAGGTGAAAATCACTCCAAGTCTGGGCACGTTGAGAGCTGTGCACACACACAAGGGAAGTTAGTCGGTTCCTAAGAGCCAGCATGCGGGACCGGGATTCGTAGTCTTTCTAGTTGCGTATTTTTCATAGTCTTATATTTCAACAGTTTTACGACAAACTGTGACTTTTTTGACATGGAAATTATTTTTTAAGATTGACAAACATCATATGTGTAATTCGTGGCACAATTCAAACGGGATCGAAAGATAATCTTTCTCTTCCATTGACTTCAATACATAATTTTTCCGAAATAAGGTCCCATGGGTCGGAAGTAGATGGGCGTGACTTCGCCTCTCTATTTCATATCCAAATCATTAATATCATTACAAAAACCTGCTCCAAGTGTAACATGAGAAGCAAGCAGTACTGCACACAAAGTAAATATCGCCACCTAGTGGTAAAATATGAGTACTGAAAAGTGGATTGACAGGAGATTTGAGCAACCCACATGCTCAGCTATACTGCTCCTCCCACAAATGCATGTTCGTCACAAATGAGGCACCATTTGAAAGGTAAGAAAAACGGCTTTCCAACAGAATAAGATGTATTGCCAAGAAACATTGTTACAACAAAGAAATCATCTACTGTTAGAGAATATTTCTTCTCTCTTCCTAAGTGTCAAATAATAATTCTTCCTTACTCCTAAAATATTTAACTTTATTGCCTGTTGACGTTTTACGACCAAACCCTGGCTCTGTTATCTCTCTTAAGGAATGGGAGGCTCCAGCTATCCTGATAAACCAGTTCAACTCTCGGTCACACAATGGTTTACTGCTGTGGGAATGCTGGCTTCTAAACACCACTGACAAGTGATTGAGTATTTCTAGTTGGGGGATAATCTCCTCTAGCTCCACAGATGTGTTTACGCCATGGTTTACGCCTATTCCCAATATGTGGATTTGACTCTCTGTAAACTAGTTAAAAGGTCTACCAAGATGCGAGGCTGATCAGAATTGACATGACAACCCACCCGTGCAGTCAGAACCTTTTGCTGCTGTGACTTGTGATATGAATTCTCCGGCCGATGCTTGTAATAAACTACCAGTGTTTGACATCAAAGCTCCAACTCTCCTCGTGTCTCTCTGAGTCCTGACTCTCCATTGCTGCAGAAGTTTCCCTTATATCTACCAAACACACATTTCCTAACTTTTGTGTTAAGTTTATAACGTTGCAAAATCAATGAACATGTTACTGAAAATAAAAACTTGCTCTAATCAATCTACTTCATGCTCACTAAGTTACCTGTTTGAGGTCCGATGGGCCAGTGGGGGACCTCAGTTCTATGGTAACAGGTCCGTCGTTTTGAATGTGGACCTGCATGCATCCCCCAAACCTCCCGTCTGGAAACACAGAAAGAAACACAGAGACATTTCACAAGCCTGAAAGAAGGAGACTTATTTGTGCGGAATAGTCAAATTATGCAACAAACGCACTCTTTTATGGGAGCCTGAGAACAACAGCCTGGATAAACAAAGACATTTGATTCCCAACTTTATGGTAACTGTTATCTCTGAATAGCGTTACAGATTATGTTGATAAAGCAAATAAACCCTGGCTCTGGGGATCTTGCTTTGTAGTATACTCCTCTTGCAATTAAAAGTCAAACCATAACCACTCAAGTTTCACTGATTAGCGTCAGTGCCACAGTCAGCTTATTAAAGAGGCCCTATCATGCTTTTTGGGGTTCCCAAAGTTCCCTCCTGCCTGAAACGCCTCCATTGGACCTCTTTGTTTACATCCGTGACATAGCGCTTCTGTTGGCTAGCCCTCCAACACATTGTATGTGATAGGCCAAGGAGCAGTTCAGGCACATCTCTAAGCAGTTGGCCAATCACAACAGAGCCGACCAGCTAACCAATCAGAGCAGACTGGGCTCTGGTTTCAGACAGAGGGTGAAAAGAGGTGCTGGAGCACAGGCAGTATGAGAAAAATAAAGAGCTTTTTGAATATTCAAGTATGGAGACATGTCACAGTAGAGACACTAAATACAAATATGAACCTGGAGAGGAGCCTAATATGTCCTCTTGAAACATCCCAAATGACACCACATGCTAATATTTAAAGGTAGAAGCGGAGTTTGTTTTGCGTTGGCAGTAAATGTTCCATAAGGATGTAGGATAACGTAGAGCCTTGAGACGTTGGGGACAAAAGTGGCTGTAGGAGGTCAGGAAGTTCAACCTCTTCTCTTCTCTTCCACTGGGTCCGTGAGATTAATGACACCCTCTGCACCACAAAGCCGTGGGCCAAAAAGTGCTGCATCATCATATTTCCTCTCTGGAGGGGGAGACTAATTAGGAAGCCTTATGCCTCCCTTGCTAGGACGAAGTGTTCTCCGCACCTGCTCCCCGGTGGGCTGACCCAGTTCACCGTCACAAGAGAGGCGTCACAGCACCGATAATCCACAGCAAAAAAGGGGGGAATAAAGGCAATTAAAAATTAGGGGGACAGGGCGCGGACTCAAAGTGTAAGTGAGTGGGGATAAGGGTGACCCTCAACACTTTTGTTTTTAATAAGTGCAAAACAAGCAGCTGGAGTTTTTCTTTAGCCAGTTTGTCCTCCAACCTCCTGAAAACCCGTCCTCTCGTTCTGAACCCCCACACTTTTCACAGCAACCGTAACAATTCTTATTTTTTCAACTCTGCTGACACATAATACATTGTAATGTCAATAAACAATGGCTATAATAAACTCAATATCTGACATTAGTTTAAAAAAAAAAAAACTGCAACAATAGGTTAATTATTTAACTTATTTTTGGTAACCCGCAACAATTCTGTTTTTAATAAGCTTAAAGACAAGTAGCTGGAAAATGCAATTCAATGTCCTACTTTTGACAAACACTGTATACATTTTTTTTTAACAAAATCCATCATCGCAATGTCATATAAAAAACACGCCCATCAGCTTCTCAAAATCAGACCCATGGCTGACATTAAATGTAACGAAAAACTGCGACAATAGGACAAATATGTAACTGATGTCTGTTGACACTGCAAATCTATTGAACACAAAATTGTCGATAGAAACATATTTATAAATGACATAAAAAGATTGGAACCTCTTAAAAAAGCTATCTTTTTCAATTAATAAAAACAATTATAAAATAAAAATAGGTTGACTATTGGGCTATACAATACTTAATCCCTCATAATGTCATAAATAAACAACGGCTATCAACTACTCAATATCTGACAAAGGGCTAACATTAAATGTTAGGAAAAACTGCGACAATGGGGATTGGGGAAATTATTTAACTGATTCCAAAAAATCTTTAGAAGAAAAAAAAAAACGTAGGAGTATAAATGGCTGAGTCATCACTTCACCCACCCTTAATGAGCTCGGGCTTGTAGCTGCTCCTCATGTTCTCCAGGATGCTGTTGTAGAAGGGCTGGGCCAGCTCTGCAGGCATGGCTGTGTGGAAGTCTGGCTTGTTGCCCTTCAGGACACACTGCAGTGTGAACTGGCTCACACACAGCACCTCAAAGTCCCGGTCCATGACGCTTTTGCTCCACTTTCCCCCCTTCTCGTCTTCAAACAGCCGCAGGTTCAGGATCTTGCGTACTCTGAAAACACACAAGAGAATAAGCGAGAAACCAACCTGTATGTAATACTCAACATCGCTCTGGTCCAGGGGTCGGCAACCCGCGGCCCACGGGCCGCATGCGGCCCTTTAAGCCCTCTGCTCTGGCTCCCTTGAGCTTAGACAAAAATAAGAAGGAAATAAAATAAATGTATTTGTAGGACTATTTATATTTTCTTGCATGGTTGAAAATGTTTCGCATCTTGTATTTTGAGGTGATACTGTGACACATAAATAAAAAACAAAACGGTTTTAATTAGGTCAACTCAAATATGCGTCACATCCTGCTACGGTCCCGCACTAGCACCTTTTCCTGCAGGCGAATAACCTGACCCCCGGCTCCATGAGCCAACTATGGATACATCAAAGAAAAGAAAAGTACCGGAGGAACACAGGATTTAATTCTGCGTGGACAGAGTTATCTGCTTTCACAGCAAACGATGCTGGTTTACCGGGATGTTTGATATGTAGAGAGAAGTTGTCAAAGGTGCTGCAGCCTTTACGTATCGAGGAACAACACGGGAGAAGAAGACAGCTGACGATCTTCAGTCATAATTCATATGGTATGTAATTTATTTCAGAAAACACTTTTTGTTATATTCCATGGAATGGTCTTAACGTCCCGATAGCAATGAATATCTTAAATGCTTTGACAATAAATACATAAAAAAAGTCATCTGTGGAAGCCGTAGTACTGTAAAAAGCACGACCAATCATCTGAGCCGGCCCGGCTAAAGTAACTGGATGGCCTACCTGCCTGTCAGCCTTTCATCTGTGCACAAACTGATCTCGTGCCCTCATTGGTCATGTGTGCGTTCGTGTGTGTTGGAGGAGGGGCTCTGTAAGGAAGTCTGAAGGATTTTCAAATTCTAGTGCACTCAGCTGGTTTCTCCATCCTTACCGACCCTACCTTTAACTCTTTTTAGGGTGCAGCTATAGGTTTTATTTATTTCAAAGTGGGCCCATTTTAATTATATTTGTGTTCCCTCAAATGTGCAGAGGTCTCCCCAGGTGCTGTGTTTCATTTATTTTAAAGTAGGCCTGTGTATTATTTTTAATTCTCCTTATAGGAGTTCTTTGTTTCTTATTAGAGGTTAACAGTTTTATATAATGTAATAAATAGCCTAATAAATGCAAAAAAAATAGTTGTTGTCTGATATAACAATAAATACAACTTTATAAGCTATCAAGCTATGAAATATGTTTTGCGGCTCGAGACAAAAAATGTTTTTGGAAAAAGGAGCAAAATGGCTCTTTTGGTGAAAAAGGTTGCAGACCCCTGCTCTGGTCAATCTGAACCGTATAAGCTTTATTTTGAAGGGTCACACGAGACGTTTGCATGTTTGATCCTATTAATGCTGAATATGTTTCAGCGTTTGTGCGCAAGTTTGTGACTTTAGAGAGACTAAAGGCCGGCTGTGGCTGCTTTACTGCCAACACATGAAAATCAACTAGGAATTTGACTTAGATGTTAACTATCTGAAAGAATCATTTTTAAAACATTGCTTGTGTTTTTATGTTTTAGTTCCTTAAAGAGGACACATATTTTGTGTTTCTGTTGTGACATGTCTCCATGCTTTAATGTTCAAAAAGCTCTTTATTATTCTCATCCTGCCTGTGCTGCAGCACCTCTTTTCACCCTCTGTCTGAAACCAGAGGCCAGTCTGCTCTGATTGGTTAGCTAGACGACTCTGTTGTGATTGGTCAACTAAAAGATGTCTATGTTGATATACCACTTATCTGTTTATAATTCCAAACTTATCAGTGCAACCACTATTGATCTGGTGAAAGTCTCTAAAAAGTGATTCCAAATCTAGTCCAGAGTTCTGTTTGTGGTGTAAGCCCCCCCCCAAAAAACACTCACAAGTAGTCAGCATCCTTTTGAGTGTCCTCCACTGAGATCCCCAGCAGAACACACAGTCCTCGGCCTATTGAACTGACCTCCTCGTCCCCCACTGTAGGAACACAAAGGGTAATGACAGAGAGATGATGCTGTGGTCATTCAGTGACATGGAGACATTTTTGTTAACGTTATTTATAACCAAAAGGTTTTACAACAATTGCCCTGCAAACACAATATAACAGAAACATGGTACAAGCCAGGAGTCTCAAATGAACTCAACACAATAAGTGATTTGACTAAATGGTAAAGGTACCATAGCTATGCAGACGACACACAGATTTACATCACCATTTCACCAGGAGACTATGCTCCAATTCAAACACTGAGTAAGTGCATTGAACAAATCAATGACTGGATGGGTCAGAACTTTCTCCAATTAAACAAAGATGGTCATAAATGAGGAACGAATAAAAGTTGGACTCTGACCTGAGTTTCAACAGTCACATTAAAACAGTTACTAAATCAGCCTATTATCACCTAAAGAACATATCTAGGATTAAAAGACTAATGTCACAGCAGGATTTGGAAAAACTTGTCCATGCTTTTATCTTCAGTAGACTGGACTACTGTAATGGTGTCTTCACAGGTCTCACTAAAAAGTCTATTCGGAAGCTGCAGCTGATTCAGAACGCCGCTGCTCGAGTCCTCACTAACACTAAGAAAGTGGATCACATCACTCCTGTTCTGAAGTCTTTACACTGGCTTCCTGTGTGTCAAAGAATAGATTTCTAAATACTGCTGCTGGTTTATAAAGCTTTGAATGGTTTAGGCCCAAAATACATTTCTAATCTCCTGCTAAATTATGAAGCATCCAGATCTCTCAGGTCTTCAGGGACTGGTCAGCTTTCTGTCCCCAGAGTCAGAACTAAACATGGAGAAGCAGCGTTCAGTTATTCAGTTGTTCAGTTATTATTATGTCAAATATGTCTTAAATGATATGATGAATTGGAAATGGGGGACCCTGATGTAAACAAGACGAAAGTCTTTCTCTGGTCTGCATCCCCTTAACAATTGTATGTTTTGAGCTGTACTGTACTGTACCCAATATACAAGCTGTTAATAAACTTTTCAATCAATCAATCAATCAATCAATGCTCCAAATATCTGGAACAAACTCCCAGAAACCTGCAGGTCCGCTGCAACTCTGACTACTTTTAAATCGTGCGTGCGTGCGTGCGTGCGTGCGTGTGTGTATGTATGTATGTATGTATGTATGTATGTGTATACAGTCAATGGTTTCTTTCTAGCTTGAACCCGCAGACAGCAATTCTCTGTTTGGGTTCCGTTCAGAGACACGCCTGGCTGGCCCTGGAGCCTCCTTCATTTTAGCTGGAGGTCCTAATGCTATCCTAGCTAGGTTAGCTAACATGCATGAACACCGACGATAACACATGAACGCTAACAGGCTCGGTTTAGAGGTATTCTAAAAGGCGTCAAAACATTCCACATTCACTCATTTTAAAACGGCAGCTCACCTGTCACGCTGGCCTTGGTGACCCTCTGGATGATAGCCTTCATTGTTGTGGTTGTTGGTGGGGCTAGTGATGACAGTTTGACACTGCTTCAACCCTGGACTTCCTATTTCATAGAAGCAGTGCTTCGAAGCTTGCTTCAAATCACGTGACATATGACGTCAGAAGCAGCAACTGCTTCAAATCACGTGACATGTGACGTCCGAACCAGCAACTGCTTCATTTCCTGAATGAATCACTTGACTGGTTCACGGTCCATTCACGCGATTCAATGCACTGCCTCGTCTCGATTCTGACAGGTGAAAGGTTTGAATTTGAGCGCTTCAACACTTTATGACCGCTCTAAACAATGCGCAATGTGTGGGTTGTTGTCGTAGTTTGCGTTGTTGCTGTTGAGTTGTTGTTGGTATTGCATTTGAATTGTAGTATCATTAGAGCAAGCCAGGAAGAAAGATAGGTCGTTCTGGGAAACACTTCGAGATGTGGAGAAGTTCTGAACAAAAAGACAATTATCAGTAATATAAAAACAGTTCAATGTTTTAAGGAATAGATAGCCCAGTGGGTAGAGCCGGCATGGATGTACTTTTAATCATTGCTTTTCAACTTTAATACTTTAATAACTGTTAAAAGGCCGTCTCCTCCCAAAAAAATGTCCAGCACTCTCTAGTCTCTTCTCAACAACCCAATACACACAATTATCAGTCTTTAATTGCAAATAGAACATGATATTCAGTCTTAGTGTGTGTTGATCAAATATTTTTCAAGGCAAAGATACGTTAAACCCACTGCAGCCTTGCACTTCGCCAGGAGAGGTCGCTGTAACTGAAGCTTCGAGAAATGAACCTATTTCCGACACAATTGTCCAAGTGGTTCGACAATTCAAAGCTTCATTCGCCCCGCCCCCTTACTGTGTATCGCTCACTGATTGGTCGATGCAGTGCATGCACTGATCTGATGCTTCTTGATATGAGAGCAGATTCCCAGCAGAGTGAAGAAAATACATGAACCTCACGGGAGTCCCTCCTCCGTTTATACCGTGTTTTGTTTCAATTAATGTATCATTTAGTTACAAATATGTGATATATCTGAACAACAAAGTGGTCAACAATCATTTTATTCATGTTTTGGAAACATTTTCATGATCGCTTTTTTCGTTTTACATTTTCATTTATTGTCATTTCCATTCAGTCAGTCATTAAGTGCTATTAAAATGTTAATGTGCTACATATCCAAACAAACAAAGTGTGCAATCCAATGAATGTTAATCTAACTGGGGTTTGATAGATAACATATCTCTTTTTCTTCTCTCAATTATTTTATTTCTATTGTGCACTCTAATCAATATTAATCAAACTATTGTTCGTTTATACATTTTAAGAATGGCGTTTATCTTTTTTGAGAATGAGTTCTTATTTTATTTAATGTATTTGGGTCTACAACAGATGATACAAATGTTTGTGTCAGTAAATGTGTACTAACAGAGGCAGGGGTGTTTGTGGAAATAACGAGGACAGAGCTGCTGTCAGACGATCAGCTGTGCAGCGTCATCACAAACGGACGTCGCTTCACGTGACGCCCAGGAGGAATGGACGTCCCATTGCTCTTAAAACTAATTTCCCTGCTTCTCGTGGTTTCCTTAGAGGCTTCTCAATTCTTAAATGTCCCCTCCTCGACTCCCCTCCTCGAGACTTAGTCCCGCCCACAGGAGATGCGAGCAGAGGACCGAAGAGAGAGGAGAGGAAGCAGCAGACGTTTAAAGAAATGAGAACTCCTCTCCTCTGAGCGGTCATATTAAAGCGACGTCCATTCATTATTACTTGCCAACAGCTGCATCAGCTGTCGAGTGTTTTGTCATAGCGCTGTATTTTATAATCTCTGTTAGATCAGCTGAACATTGTTCCCCCACATATTTACTTTGAATTCATTGAGAGTGCGGTATAATGAGACAAACACAGGCTACAGATGCGGACACACACACACACAAATATATTTATATAAATATATACAATTTAAAGTATGAGAGCACTCTCATAATAACGTAACACAATCAGAGACTGGATATATCCCCCCCCCTCTCTCTGGTCGCTGAAATGGGGAATTGAAATTACGGGCCAAAAGTTGTATTTACAAGTATTAAAAGTAAGCAGAGGACACCAAACCAACTGAGACCCGTCTGTCCGCCGCATCTACGCACTGTACAACACACACCTACATACTGTACCACACACACACCTACACACTGTACCACACACACACCTACACACTGTACCACACACACACCTACACACTGTACCACACACACTTACAGCTCCTAAAGCATAATCAGGCTACAGCCGTTGTGTATTTTATTATGTGAAGCACTAAATGGTCTTAGAAAAATATGGACTCTTTGTTTGTAGATATCTACTAAACTACAGCAAATAAAGAGAGTAGGCCTGTTATACTGAGTGATATATATTATACACACTGCTCTGCTTTCTGCACGGACCTCACAGCTGTTCTCACTGTAAACATCGCGATGAAAGCAGTTTCTAAAATAATATCGAGAGGATGCATGCAGAGCTGTCATTGGCTGAGATAAGTCTGGCCGTGCGTCACGCCTCCACCGTTCCCGGAAATGCATCCACGGAGGAGCCGTGGAGGAACCATCAGTGGCTGTGTCTCAATCAGGGGTGGCGCCAGGGGGGAGCTAGGGGGTGCTGAAGCACCCCCCAGGATTGCCCAAGCACCCCCAAGAAATATGAGTTTTTATTATTTTTTTAGAAAATTATTATTATTTTTATTAAATTAAATCAGAAAAATGATTGATTACATCAATGCAAATGTGAAACAAACAAATGTTTGACCAAAAACATGTAGCCAACACAGGTGATATGATTAGGCCAATTGCCAGCACCCATTAGATTTTTGACCTACCCATAGGCTAAATTACTAAATTACAGGTGAAGTAAAGGACTCTCAGTGTTTAGATCAGGGGTCGGCAACCTTTTTGATATGAAGTGCCATTTAAAAAAAAAATTGTTATCAGCGTGCCAACGATCGAGAGTTATCAACGTGGGGGGGGGGGGGGGTTGAGGAGCTTGACGCACGTCAACTATCAGCAGGAGGGCGGGGGAGCCTCGCTGCGGGGAAGCAGTGTGTGGACCTGTCAGCGCAACTTACATGATGCCGAATTTAACAAACACATTTAAATAATTGGTTTAAACGGCATAATAATAAGGACGATTGTCCGTTCTGTGATTCTCCAGAACACACATGTTATGATATTAGGGTCACGCAGAGTGAGATGAGATCGCTGTCCCTTTAAGAGAGAGAGAGAGAGGTGTGGCTTGTGCATGTGTGTTTGTGGATGGTAGAGCGACAGTGAGGGAGCGTGTGTATGTTTCTGGAAGTGAAACGAGGAAGCAGAAAAACAGAGGTCTGTGATGTATTTTGTGAAACAGAAGAACAGCTAAATAAATGCAACGGCCTCCCAAGAAGAGCTCGCCTCTCTCCAGTCATTGAAGCTAAAGTGGGGTATTGAACCTGAAGCTTGTTGCTTCTGCCCTCCTCGACTACGGTCTGGAGCCGACAGGAAAGTTCAACACACAGATGGCCAGTGCGCCCCTTTGTAGCATATTATTTCGATGAGAGATGAGCAGATCGCCACTGGGCTTTCAACTAAAGACACAGCCACGCAAAAACTGTGGCATTTGTACAGCTCCTTATGGCTACTGCAATTAGTGAATTACTTTCCTCTCCGTGGTGAAACGATCAGCACCACGGAGGAAAGCGGCAGAAAGTCACCTGGAGATAAAGAGAGCGGGGCTGCGCTGCGTGCATGGCTTCCTTCTGCGGGTAACGGGGAGACGTGCTCTGGCGGCGGCCTCGTTCAGGATCCGAAAATACAATTTAAATATTTTTGCACAGTTATTCCACTTATTCCTAGTGCCAGCCTTGGCACGCGTGCCAGGGGTTGCCGACCCCTGGTTTAGATAGTTAACTTTAGTCTAGTTATCTCAGTGGGTCTCAAACGGTTTGTTTTAAAAGGGGAGTGATTTGTAAAATATCTATAAAGAAATAGAAAATCTGTTAACAGTTCTGTTTCATATGTATGTTGAGAGATGTATCCATAGATCTCTTCATTTTGCTCTCAAAGTGCACCAGATTGATGCTTTTAACTTCAATATTTTAAAAAAATCTTCCCGGGGGAGCCCCCCCGGACCCCACTAGAGAAGGTGAGGACCCTCCTAGAGGAGGTGAGGTCCACTCCCCACTTGTAAAAATAGCACTTTACCCCTGCTTACACCTATATGCCGTGAGCTGATTACCGAGCCTTCATTGTTACAGTCGCGGGTGCACTGTGTGTGCGCGTGTGGGGAGTGTTGCAGTAGAAAATTCAATTGTAGCGCTGGTGCATTAATGGGAAACCCTTAATGTTTGAGCACCCTCTATGAAACGTCAAGCTACCCCACTCACCCCCTAGAGAAAATCTCTGGCGCCGCCACTGGTCTCAATTCAGGGGTTGTATCCTGAGAAGGGTGCATTCGTAGATGCAGCCTACTTTTCCCCAATTTGAAGGATACATCTGATCTACACTCCGCGGCCTACCATATCCCAGGGTGCAATGCGCGCAGGGAAGAGGGAGTTTTTTTCAAATTAAATGGCTTCCGGTCTCCCCAGCAGAGTGGATTTAAAAGCTGCAGCAAGCGGAGGAATCACTAATAAATGTGAGTATAGAGAACCGCAGTGACGCATCCTAAAACCCGGAAGTAAGTTAGCATTTTTACCACGTCCGGTTCCTTCGATAAAAAGCAATGCAATTTCTCCATAGGATTTTGGAAAATGGCTCCAAATAAGGTCTGTGTTTGACACACATTGAAGAGACAGATCACGTTTTGTTCTACGACATGAAATACATCAGCAGTGACCCCACTGGTGATTTTTGAAGGGTTTACGTGTCTGAAAAATGATGGTTGTTAACAAGTGGCTGAATAGGACTACAGGAGTTGTCCAGGCCGTTTTACGTCATTAGACCGAACACGTAAACACTTCCGCTAAGTTTGCTTGCCCTGTTCTGCTTGAAAGCAAGTACCTGCCTCCTGCAAACTGTTCAAACAAACACTTCAACATGTACCATTTACAATCTGTATGTTTGAATATGGATCTTAAAGGGCACCTATCATGCAAAATGCACCTTTGTACGTCTTTTATACATGATTATGTGTCCCCGGTGTTCCAGGGAACTCGCCAAGTGTCAGAAAACACAACCCTCTCTATTTTCCTCCTTCGCCAAATCTCTAAAAAAGGGGCTGCAACGGATCTGAAAAAAATGGATCCACATTCCGACACTTTTCTACGTCACAAAGACGTACTCCGCTTATTGGTCAACTCTCCACCTATCAGGGGAATGAGCCACGGCCACGTGCATTGCCAAACCTCTCATTCGCATATAGGCTATCGGCAGGCTAAATCAACCCCAGTCACATCTGTGTTTCTGCCTGCTCTTGCTAGGATGTCTAAGCCAGTTAAACGTTGTGCTGTTGTTGGCTGCAAGACTCGGAACAGGGGACTGCATGCAATGCCATCAGTGCAAAAAGAGAATAATCTGTGGCTAGACTTCATTTTCAAGGGACATGTGCCAGAAGACCCCGGCAGATTTCTGTGTGTGTGTTCCAAACATTTTACCACGGACATGTTTATGAACTTCTCTCAAGTCCAACACGGATATGCCTCCAAACTAATGCTACACCCGGGATCAATACCAACCATCCGGGACCAGGCCAGTGAGGACACATCCAATTCTGAAGCTGTAAGTTTTTATTTAGCGGTGTTTTTCCTGATAAAGCTATCTCTAGCTTGTAGTATGTAGCATGTAGCATGTAGCTTCGCCGTATCAATGTCGCCTCAACCCCAACTAGTAATCGGTTAGGTGTTTATATGTTCTTGTAACATTTTATTTTGTACGCTCCGCAGTCTTTGCTTTGTCTTTTATTTTAATTATCAGGCATTTGCGAACATGTTCAGACTGCCGTAATGGCGATCTGTGTGAAGGCTGTAAAGCCACGCCTAGCCTAGCCGATAACACAAGTATTTATTCTCCTATGTATTAGTATTTTGTATCCTCTAAAAATCATATTGAGTAAGTTATAATAACAAACGTAATCTTCTGGAGGTAAGTGCCGTTTTTTCCAGCGTTATGTAAAAGCTTTTGTGATTGTAGTCTGTAAGAACGATCATATATCATCGATCTGTAAGCTAAGCTACGCTAAGCTACGCTAAGCTAATGAGACATGCCGTTTTTTGCAGCGTTATATGGAAAAGCTTTTGCATGTTTACTTGTTTGCGCACATGAATATAAATGGGGGTGTGTTAGGATACAACACTGTATGTATGTATGCGAGGGGACACACACCACGAGTAAAACGGAGCTAAAGCCCTGGTATGTTGTTGTTGACGACATGCATATTCTAATCTAAACCACTTTTTTTGTTGTGCTTTTTTTAACATTGCACAGGCTACGTGGCCAACTTGATGGACCTCATCTTCGACCAAGTCTTTGTGGACCCTGCACCATTATGAGCAACCTGACAGGGAGGAGGTCATCGCCGGGTATGCTACACGGTTCAATTTGGCTGCTGTCTGAACCCAACATAGACATTTCACGGATCAGAGGACAACGCAGGCCGGAATCACCACTCTGATCCTGATTCAAATAACCGTTGATTTTGACAATAAAGTTCCGAGTTGATATCAAATGTGTCGTGATTATTCATGTTTGGATGGGTAAAGAATATTCTGATTTCAAAAGCATAAGGTTGTGTGTGGACTTGTTGTCGTACACATGGGTGTGTTTTGCCATTGCTGTGTAGTATATAATAGTACATGTACAATGACAGAATGAAAGATTGCATAAAGCCATATACACCAGTATTTATTTCCATGAACAATATTAGCATTCGTTTTACAATTTCAGTCAAAACCAAATCCAGGATGGTCCACCACACAGGTTACAGAGTCCTCATGTTCCTGCATCCGTCTTTACACCTAGTGTGATAAACATATATTGAATGACATGTGAAAAATGTATTCTCTAAACAGACAACTTAGTGAAGCTAATGTTACGTGTGGTATCTCCATGCAGCACATGCTCCGGTTCAGAAGGCATCGTGGCGCAAGTTGCACATGTACCCCTTTAGAAAGAAGTCAATAACTGAGCTTTTAAAACACATGAAACACATAATGCTGACAACTGAGGTGTTGGAGTTATACTTTTTATCACCCTAAGTTATTGAACTTTCCAACGGTTGTTGCACGATGTTGGAAGAAAAGGACTGTAAACTATTAAACGCAATGAGGCCATTGTATATATGCTGAAAATATGAATGTCTCCCTTTATAAATATATATATGTATCGCTGTGTTTGCGTTACAAACTCTAAGTTACAAACTGTACACATTGCATTCTTGCTAATTAGCCAAAATATGAATGGAATAAGTAGCAAGCATCGTAACAGAGTAAAAATAAATAGGGACAACAGCTTGTCGACTAACCATTCAGAAACGTCCTGCTGCAACCGAGATGTTTGCACCTCCACCAAAACCTCCGCTGCTTCAGTTTCTGGATCAAATTGATAATATGCTTGAACACATGCATTGCTCTGAGATGACATGTGTATTCCACACTCGTAAACACAGCAAGCATGGTAACGTGACTCTCGCCGGCTCTTCTGCTGGGGGCGTGGTCAGCTGCTGCTCAGAATTTTCATAGGCAGGTTTGGAATAAAGCGAAAATGAGCGAAACGAGGCATGGCTAAAAAATGATCTGTTTGGTATTTTGAAAAATAAAATGTATAAATATACCTTATATAGGTATGGTCATACACTATATCATTTAAATATAGCATGATAGGTCACCTTTAAGTTGGCGTGACGTTGAAGCAGCGACCCTGCTGTAGTTACTTTATAGCATAACGTTAGCATTTTGCTTCTTGCGACTAGATTTATGCTTAGAAAATTATAAACGTAGGATAGACATGTGGATATTATCTGGCTGAACAAAACGTGATCCGTCTCTTAAATGTGTCTCAACCACAGACCTTATTTCCAGCTATTTTCCTAAATCCTATGGAGAAATTGCATTGCGTTTTTGACGAAGGAACCGGAAGGAGTTTACATCCGGGTTTTAGGACGCGTCACTGCGGTTCTCTATTGGGTTTTAACTTACTTTAAATTAACTGACGTCACACACGTCAAACCCAAGGGGCATTAAAACGTACATTTTCGTTAAATAATACGGATAAATATGTGACGCTAACTAGCTAGCTGGACGTACTGCACTGTTGTTTACACTTATTTTTTAATTCAATTCAGAAGTTTATTAAAGTCATACAGAGATCTTGGCTTTGTTATAGATAAGTTATACTTTATATTACATAAATAGACCAAAGTGAAAACATTTAGACCGGTATAGCCTACAGTACGGTGGGATTTATAAAATGCTACCCTGACGTCTGCTGTTAGCTTTATTTATTTCTCTGACGTGTTCCAATGTTTTACTGTTTATTAGACTTTGCGACAACATTACAACCTTTTTATTCAGCTCATGCTGCTTTGAGGTAGGGCTAAAAGAAAAGCCTATTTTAAATATTTCCACCAGATTTGATCATCTTTTATTTAGGTTAAAGTGTATTTAATTTATCCTAATCCCATAATAATAAGACAATAAAAAATAGACCGCATCCTTTAGCCTGATGTTAGTTTGTGCTGTCAAAGGGATGCAGGTGTGACTGTCATTTCATCTCTTTAGTTTTTTAAAAACCAGAACAGTACATCTTTTTAAATGATCCCTTAAGGAATGTTTGTCTGAAATGCTTAGTTACATTTTTGCAATAATACTTTTGCAACCCTGTGTCTAATATGATTAATTCACTTTTTTTTCTCTTGTTTTTCTCTGTAATTAGGAACATTCTGGAGAAATGGATCTGCTGGAGAAGGACCCCTAATCTGAAAAGTGCACAGCGGATCATCAGGACAGAGCTGCCATCCAGCTGGACCCCCCGTGGTGCTGGAGAAGGACCCCTAACCCCAGCGGATCATCAGGACAGAGCTTCCATCCAGCTGGACCCCCCGAGGTGCTGGAGAAGGACCCCTAACCCCAGCGGATCATCAGGACAGAGCTTCCATCCAGCTGGACCCCCCGAGGTGCTGGAGAGGGACCCCTAACCCCAGCGGATCATCAGGACAGAGCTGCCATCCAGCTGGACCCCCCGAGGTGCTGGAGAAGGACCCCTAACCCCAGCAGATCATCAGGACAGAGCTTCCATCCACCTGGACCCCCCAAGGTGCTGGAGAAAGCAAAACTGCGATCAGGAGCATCCTCCACCCAGACCTCTGCTTACTGCCGTCCTACAGACTTGTGTCTTACTTTCAGAATTAGATTTTGTATGTGTCTTTTCTTTAATAGATATCTAACGATTATGGCTTGAGTCTGTCTGATTCCCCAAACAGCTGCTTCTATATACTTGCTGCACATATAATACAAATAAACAACTCCATAAACACACTTTTGCTGATATTTGTGTTACTGCTGGTGATGTTAAAAAACATGATTGATTTCCTCTCTCTCAATGATGAAAGTTATAATAATAGAAGACATGAAGCTGCAGAGAGAGGATTGATATATTCTTACCTCTATTTCTGATAAGATGAAAATACAATATTAAATTGTAATTGTTAAACACATTGTTTATTTCATTTACTGAGGTTTTAAAGATTATTTACAACATGTGTACATAAGCAGTGGAATAATAGGATATCTCTAGGTCATTAAACTGTCTTCAGTTTAATTTTATTAATACAAAAAATAGGTCATAGAAAATGTTTAATTGTGTATTTCAGCAGAGCGGTCGGGCTGACCTGGGGTCAGTGGGACATCATCTGGGCTGGTTTAGGGGAAGAAGGAGAATATAAACTGTTATAAGGCTAGACCGTCTCATTTCTAGACCGTCTCATTTCGTAGGCCGCTCGGTCCAGCCTACGCGGTCTCGTCGGCCGCATCCTGCGTCGACCGCGTAGGATGCGTACCCCGAAGGATACAACCCCTGAATTGAGACACGGCCAGTCTATCCTCGGTTATAGCTCCTCCAGAGAGCCTCCTCGACGCTCGATGCTCGGTTCTCGGTGTGCATTTAGAGAAATGAGATGTCCTTCAAAATGGCGCGCTGAAATTCATTTCCGGGTCACTACCGGAGGACCGAGGAGGGGAAATTTGAGTATTGAGAAGCGTCTCTCCAGGCTTCCCTGGTGGGAGGGACTAGTCGCAGGGAAACGATGCAAGTGAGGGACGCAAGGAATCCATTTAACCGAAGTGAGAAGGACCCATAACCTCCTTTAGCTTAGGAACCACTGGACCTCCCTTGACGAAAGGAGAGGAGAAAATGCTGCCCCACAATGCCTTGCAGCCGCAGCATTTGCCGTCACTCAACAGTCGGCCGTTCACGGAAACAACCGATTATGACGGAGAAATTATATCATGAAAGTTACGGTGCTTATTAAGCATTTTAAAACGTATGTGGTAAGTTGCCAAAGTGCTTTGTTCTGAACGTTCATCAGTATTATAATCAAAAGGAGAAATATGAACGTTAGTTTTTACTGAAATGATCAAAGTCAACATCTCACTGAGCTGTGAGGGTTTGTTCTACTTTTAAAAGATGTTTGAATGGTGATGTGCACAGTGATAGATGTTAAGGACTAACGTGTTTAATAAATACATTTGTATTGATTTTAAGATCTTTTCATAGTTCATACAATCATACTGGGATCATGTGTATTAATGTAGACCGGAGGGAGAGGGTGACGAGCATAAGTTTCACTTTCCTTTTTTATTTCAATTCCAACTTTGGTCATGAAGAATATGTTTCTCTGTTGTCCACGTTCATAAAGCATAAAACAACAGCATCAGAGCACGGTGCAGAGTCTCTAGATGAGTTTACAGAAGTCCCTCCTTCTTATTATACGTCCATGTTGTAGTCCGCTGTATAGAAAACTGTAGTTTCCATAGTTTCCCCAAAGCAGCAGACGCACATTCATGACGTCCGCTGGCGCATCATAAACACGTCGGATAGTGAAAGTGCAGTCGATTCTCTAAAGTACCGCAGTCTCTTCTCCTAAGTCCTTTTGAATTCTCCTATCCAATATCCCTTAACCCCGTGACGTTTCACTCAGAGGTCAAGGAATAGGAGATAGGGTTAGAATTTAGGAGCTGATTTTTGGATTATCGGAACGCAACCCTGCTCGCGGAGGTCTGCTCGGCCAAACCATGGATGTATAATGGCCAAACATGATCATCTCAGAGTTTGTTGGAGGTAATCATTCTGATGTACTTCGACCTTATTTGGGTAACTTAATTGTATGCTTTCTTATACTCAGTGGTGGCTCCCGGGTATGGCTGGGGTAGGCTACAGCCATACCAAGAAATGGCTTAGCTCCACCTTAGCCCCACCATGAACAATTATGTTAAAGTAGGAAAAATAAAGTCCGCCAACTCGCGCGGAGTAAATTGCACAGACAGTAGTTAGTAAGATTGATTTCAGTAGCCACTTGTCTGGAAATGCCGAAGACCAGAAACGGTTTTGAAAACTTTTGTCACGCAGTGAATGATCGTCTTCCCAATAGAACATCTTTGCTAATGGGTGTTGTTGCAGGAAGTCCCGACGGAGAATAATTTTGCGGTAGAATTTACCTTTATATATCCATGGCAGGGTTTCCGTTAGCCGGTAATTACCGGTTTTTAGCTGGTAAAATTGAATAAAAACCGGTAAATTCAAAACCTGCCGGTCAAAATGTCCGATGCTCCGATCGATTGGCCGCCGATCATTATCGGCCGATATTCACTCTTAATTGCTTGATCTGTGCTCTCTATAGGCCGATCAGGAGAGCTGGGTCTGATCGATATGGACATAACGCGAGTGAAGTGTAACCGGACGTGAGAGAGAGATCAGATCAGCTGCTGAGTCTGACCTGAAGCCCCGCCCACTGTTTAGCGCGCTGCATGAGAAACTGACGGGCTGTCAGGAGAGAGAGGGAGAGAGAGGAAAAGAGAGGATCCGTTTCTCCCGTGTTATCATTCAAAGTTAATGTAAACTTTTGAATAATGTACTTTATCTACTACAAGTAGTTTATTTGAATGTAATAATGATGTTGTTTGTTGTTTGTGGAATCATTTATTGAAAAATGAATCTGAATTTTTCGATCTGTTACGATTTATAAACTGAAGCAATATAAAAACGAGCCCCATTAACTGAGTTTTAAACATCAGCATATCCGGTCCTAGTCAGGTAATTACCTGCTAACGGAAACTCTGCTACACAATTCTTATTATTATTATTGAAACATGACCGGTAAGTTTCAAATGTGTCCGTTAAAATAAATTCTGTTCGGACATTTGACCGGCGAGAAAAAATCCTAGCGGAAACCCTGATCCATGGATACAACATTATAATGAAATAAGACCCCACGGTTTGATGATTGATAGGTGTGTGGGCTGTCTTTCATTTTGACACACTATCGCTATCCACCCTTATCCACAATGTAAAGTAATTCACAGCCTCTCCTCTTGTCTCTGTGAGGAGCAGCAGGTTCAGCTTTCAGAACTAAGTAACAAAACACAAAAATTGCATACCTTTTTTTAAATATGTCGTGTAGTAATAGTATTTATTTTTCTTCTCAAGAAAGTATTAGAATGTGTATTTTAAAAAATCTCCTGGGGGAGAATCCCCCCCAGACCCCCCTGCAGGGGTTGGGCTTTCAGCAGGTCAACTCTTTCACCTGTGGGGAAATTGCAGGATTGGCTCCAGGTCGCCCTTTTTATTTACTACAAGACAAATGTGCCTTTTTATTTCATACAGTTCAATTTGGATTGAGACAGGGAAATAATCTAAACCTCACGCGTGGCGTTTCACTGTCAAGGGGAGCGTGTATGTAATTACATTGCAAATACTGACTTGAGCCCCACCACTGTATGGGTTAGCCCTACCAGAGATTACCCAACAAAAATACTCTGGAGCCGCCACTGATTATACTTAAACTCTACAAGATTTCAGTGGAAGATATTTTTTTATTTAAATCATTATCCCGTTTATCTAAAAGCAGAAGTGAAAGTAAAGTACATTTACTCAATACTGCACTTAAGTACAATTTTGAGATACTTTGTACTTTATTTGAGTATTTCCATATGCTACATTGAAAGTAGCATACAATGGAAAGTGCTTCTACTCCACTACAATTCAGAGATAAATCGTGTACTTTTACTCCACTAAATATTATTTGTCCCTGTTAAATATTTATTTAACAGGGACAGTGCACATTAATCAACATTTCTGTAAATGTGCCAGAGTTAGCCAAAATGCCATTTTTCATCTGTAGTCCCTAGAAAGAATGTGTAAATCACCGTAATACCTTTAGTTACTTTACTATAACTAAATATAACCAAGTGTTGAATCAGACTTTAGTTCCACCTGGAGTAAATCCACCAGCTACCCTGCAGTCTACAAAGTCATTCAGACTAGCTGCACCTTTACCAGCTTTGAGAACACTTTCATGATCAATCATTATAAAACATATATATTATTCTGAGATGGACCAATCTGCACAACGACTACTTTTACTGTCGCTACTTTCACTATATTTTGATGCGAATACTTTTCTACTTTTACTTGAGGAACATTTTGAATGCAGGACTTTTTTTTTATTAAATACAAGACCCGAGTACTTCTCCCACCTCTGTCTGAACCTTTGAGCATATGCTATGCTAAGTTACACCTTAAATGTGAAGAACTGGGGTATATAAACTTGCTTAAACGTGTTCCACCTCCTGGGGGTACAACATACAAAGGATGTCTACATGTTACTAAAAAGGTAATAAGTAATGGTACATATGTTAACTCTGACATTGGTTATTTTATCTTTCAAAGCAGGAAATGTCATCTTTGAGTCCTTAAAGTTTAAGTCCTAATTATTTTACATTTAATGTATTAGTATTAGTATTATCAACTCAACTGCATTTGACAAGTAATATCAATTCAAAGGATGTGAAAACTAGTCTTGCAGAGGTTCAAATAGCATTACATATTTGTATTGGTGTAATAGCCTCACTATGGGACATATATGCAATAAGTGCCATACAATGTTGAATATGTAATATTAACACCTACAATAATACAATATAACATCACGTGTATCAGGTATTGTATGAATAGATATGTCCTACAATGTGTAACCACAAAGCATATAGTAGAAAAAAAAAGCCATGTAATAAATACGATTTCTTAAAATAGAATTCAGTTGGATATTAAAGCTGCACTTTCTGGTGGTTTGAGCAACATTATATTGAAAAGTGCATCTAATTTACTGTATTTTTCACTTCATAGGGCTTTTTAATGGAAGACATTTTGACATGTCACAGTAGGAAAAGCGAAGTGTAAATAATACATTTAAAGATGAATCAATTCTACTCAGATGCAGTGTCAAACGTTTAACATTTCAAACAGGAAGTATACTTCATTTTGTCTCAGTCCTCACCAGAGGTTGCGCTAGACTTTTTCGTTGCCCGTCATTTTGACGGACAGGATCGTAAAACTTCCGTCAAAATCCAGAATTACCCGTCGGCCTTTACACCAGAGTTCCCGTTAGAATATTTTTCCGCTTCCGCCGGTCAACATGGCTGTTAAAGTTTAAATCTTCCGGACAAAATGAGAAAAATGCTGGTCAAAGGTCTTCTTTGTTATTTATTGTGCTTTAAAACAAATTGATATGATTCGATATTAAACAAACTAATAATAGTAGATTAACTATTCAAAAGTTTTCAGTAACTTATAATAACACGTGAATAATAAACAGAGCGCTCTCTCCTTCTCCTGACAGCCCGTCAGTATCATGCAGCTCGCGGATCAGTGATGAGTGACCCGACAGTAAAGCTAAACTTATCTATAACTAGTTAGGGTAGTTTGAGAGGTCATTAAAATAGCTACGTGTGATATTCTAACCTGAAGTGTGTGTTTTGTCCGCTCACCGCTGCATGTGATTATGCAGAGCTGCTCCTGTCGACTCGTCAGCAGCAGCTGATCTCTCTCTCCCGTCAGATTAGACTTTACTCGCGTTTATGTCCATAGGGGGGGGGGCATGGCTGCTGCACCTGGCGGGAGCGTGCACAGCGTAAAGCCAAAACTCACAGACATTTCAATGATCTGTACGGCACAGTTAGGTTTGCAAACGGTATCATTTCCTTTTTGGAGGGCATGCATAACACGGCATAACACGGCATAACACCCATAAGCAGCCTCGCTGCGGGGAAACTTTGGCGCTGTTCCGAGTTTGTTGTAATCTGTCAAAATGACGGACTGCTTTCAGATTTGTCCGTCATTGTTAAAAAAGATATTCGGTTAACGCGACCTCTGGTCCTCACCCACAATGATGACAATATCTTTAGGTAATATAAAATATCCCCAAATTGTTAAACACTCCGCTATTCATAGTTCTTCTTACATCAGGAAGAGATTTAGTTTATTAGTAGTCGTGGCAACTTGGTTGACAATGTTTTGGCTAGTATTGAATGTTGTTGACAGAATCACAATAACATATGAGGGGACAAAGCATTAGCATCAGAACAAATCCGAACCTCCCTCCCACCGGCTCAACGCTGCACTTATTCTTAAGGGAATACAGATCATGTCCACGAAAGCATCAATGCATCGTGCACTATTCAAACGTGCACTATTCAAACGTGCTCTTGGGAAGTTCAGTGTTCATGGTCTTTTGCACTGATGCAGCTATTTGTTGAAGGACGAGATGAAATTGTAGATCCTCGTGGTGTACGGGACAAAGTCTTTCGAGTAGACCACCACGGCTTTGGAGTGTTCCGTGATGATGAGGAGCTGGATTTTATCTTCTGGCAGCGGCACCTCTTCTTCTTTTTTCACTAAGTTCAAGGGAAAAGTAACGAGTCATTTAGAACCGAATCATAGAATCATATACGTCAACTTCTCACTTCTGATCATTATTTCTTTGTTGTTGACAAAAAATGGTGTCATTTTACTAAAACACTTAATCTGATATAAGTGGCAGTTTTTTATGATGTATTTTATGTGTATAGTTTATTTAGTATTATACATTATTTTTTGTTTACTCAATACATACTTTATAGATAAATATAATTCTACTATTAATATGTATATTTGTACTGTGTGTTTGTTTTTTATGTGTGCAATGCTCTTGTAACAAAATACTTTCCAAATTTGTGATTTAAAAAAGGATTTGTAATCTTATGTTATTTAATGTTGCAATGTCTATTTAAGAAATTAATAAAAGTTAAAAAATGTACTTGTTTCATTAGGCTACTTAATTATTGTTTTCATGTAATGGTGTCTCTGAAGCCAAAGACAAATATCCAGACAGTGGACACTTAGGACATTTATTTTATTATATTCTAAAAATAAATGTGTTAAAAAGCAATTTATAAAAGCACACGTCTTGATTTGATATGCAACCGTCACATAAATTGAGGGAGGGCAGTATAAAATACCATATATTTTGTCTCTGCAAGGAGGAGGATGAATACTGCCATACAGTGGAATTAACCAAGTACTCGTACCTCAAAAGGTTACTGAACTACTTCACTTGATAAAACAATATGTATTCTAGACAACTCTGCTGATTCCAGCCCAACAGTTAAACCTGTAGCTCGTGATATGGGTAAGGTGAACACTTAACAGGGCAACTTGCACTGGAATAGAACATAATAGGTGGCAGTACTCAGATTTAACAAGTACAAGTCGAATTACTGGAGTGTAAAATACTCAGTTGTTAAATTAAAGTCATGCATTTAAAATCTTACAAATACAAAAGTATTGGTATCAAAATATACTTGAAGTACCAAAAGTAAAAGTACTTATTGTGCGTAATAGCTCAATTCAGAATCATGTATATTAAATGACTGGATTATTATTTGTGATGCATTAATCTGTTGATCACAGCTGGTAAAGGTGGAGCAACTTGTGATGCCTTTATATACTGCTGCTGGATACTTAGACTATAATTATATCATAGTTTATTTATTTGTTTATTCATATTTTTGTATTAGCTCATAATCTGAATCTGAAAAGTAACTAATTTTGTCAAATAAATGTAGTTGAGTACAGAGTACAATATTTTCCGAATTGTAGTGAAGTACAAAGTAGCATAACAAATACTGAAGTAAAGTACAAGTACCCCACAATTGTGCTTAACTTAAATACCTGACCACACCACTGCATGTGTGTAGTATAGAACGATAACAGACAATCATAAAATAAACCGACTTTGAATTAATTCTCCCACAAAAACTCAGTTTACATGAAATTACTGAGACATATAGGTTATGGTTTCGTTCAAGAGTTATTGACTGCTAAAGTAAATGAGAGTGAGTGTGTGTGTGTGTGTGTGTGTGTGTGTGTGTGTGTGTGTGTGTGTGTGTGTGTGTGTGTGTGTGTGTGTGTGTGTGTGTGTGTGCGTGTGTGTGTGTGTGTGTCACCTGGCAGGTCATCGAAGCGGCCTGTGTATTTGTAGAACGCGCCTGTCCCGACCATAGTCCAGACCCCGGCAGCGTACACTATAGCCATCCTCTTGTTCCATTTCCACAGGTCGTTGACATGCATAGCTGCAGTCTGCTGCTGCACGCGGACTGTGCTGTCTGTTATGAAGGGCTTTGCGTTTCTTTCAGTGCTCTCAGGGCGCCGCCATTACACTCACCCGGAAGTACAACTGATACGAAACACTTCCGGTCATGACTTCAAACGTTTTATCGTTATTTTTTATTTTATCATTTTACCTGTGTTTATTTGTATCATGAATATCATATATTTTGTTTACAAAAGAGTTGACACCAGGGGTAGACATATAGAGTAATACACAATTACATCAAATAAATGAATAAAAAAAGGAAAAATACAGTTTCATACTTAAATATTAGTTAAATACACACTAAGTCCATTGCTTTATCGTTATTACTAGGGTTGGGAAGGTTACTTTAAAAATCGTTTTCCATTACAATGACTAGTTTCATATAAACAAAAATGTGTCCACCCACTGCATTTAAAAATGATATTTAAAATAAAGAAGAATGAAAGTTATATTCATACATCAGTCTGTACATCTACCTATAATATCTTGATCTTTATTTTAAAATGTTTTGTAATATTGTAATCCAGCTAGTAATCCCCATTAATTTTTTTAAATGTATCATTAATCTGATTGCACATTTGTATAGTAACTGTAAGGGAATCATATAGTGATATAATTATCATTAACAAAAGCTGATCAAACTCTGCAAAGACTTCATTCTTATATATTTTTCTGTGTGTAGGGCAAGAAAATGAGGAAGAGACAGGCTCCCTCCAGCAATGAAATGTGAAATGTGTCAGGTGACAGGAACTACACATGCAGATTTACTCTTCTTTCAGTTAACAGTTAAATTAACTCAACACTTTTGACTCAACAGATTCTGGAGCGAGGGTTTAACTAAAGACTGAATTGTGTTCTGTTACAAAAGAAATCCCAGAAATCACTTTGGATTGACTGTATTTACTAAAGTGCTGTTTAGCACAGCAGTGCAGACAGCACCTTCCTCCTCAGAGGCAGCCATGCAGACTGTGGGGGTGCAGCTGCCCCTCTCACAGAGGCCGGTGACACTGTCTCTGATGATCATGGAGCAGCTGATCTAAACTGCCTCCTCCAGCCATAATCAGGATGCTTCCTTTACACATAAATACAATTACACACAGCACTTCTAATGTGTAAAAACAAATTGAAGCATTTTTAAATAGTTTCTTTCTGCTTCAGAGAGCTGAAGTTTGTATTACGCTGTCTGTCTTCCGGTTGCCTCTTTTGAATGACGAATACACACTATGGCCGCCTGCTGCTAAGGAGAGTTATTGCCACTCACGCATGCGCAGTGCGTACGTGCTACTTGGCCGTCGGCTGAAGTCTTTGCGGTGTATTCCAGTGCGACTTTTTGGCCAAGACGCAGGAGACGTGAGGCGACACAACAGTTGGGTCCGTCGGGACGTGTTCTTTGTTCAGTTTGGTGTGTCAGGGACTTTCAGTATATAACCACCATCTTTAGATCCCTCTCTTGTCTCTCATTGTGCTGTTTTATTTGATGTTCATGCCTTGTTGTTTTATGTTTGAATACATCATTATGTATTGATGACTGTATTGTGTTGTGTTATTTATACATGATGTATTACATATAAATACAGTCCCCGATTCAGATGGAAAGGTTCAGAAAATCAGGGACACGTAATCGTCTGGGTTGTAAAGGACGACAAGCATGCTGTGAAGTTTATTGATACGTTGTAAAAGAGTGATTATATCAATGTTTTGACTCATTTCCAGTTCCTCTAAGCAGGTAAAACTATTTCCATTGCAGGTATTTTTAATTGTTCACAGATAAAACATTTTTATTTTGGGTTGAGCGTCATTTCCCAGAAAGCACTCCTTTGTTCTTCTGATGAAGTTCAGGGAAACTTTCTTATTACTATGTATTTAACTGAGTCATCCTCATTACACAGTGAACATTCATTGGGAGGTGGTGTGGGAACCTTATTTTCCAGAAGGAAGTCTCAATTATTGTCTGTAAAGTTATATCCTGACTGTTTCCTTGTCTGAGTCAGCCTCACCTAAGTAACCTCAGTAACTATTCAGTCAGTCTTGTTCAAACAAGATATTTTCATTCCTTAATGTTACCCTCTTCAAAACAGGCGATATTCAAGGTATATAAAGGTCTGCCGCCGAACATATAGCAAAGGGGAAGACAAGACTAAATACACAGAAGGGTAATCACAGGACAAGACACAGCTGGGGAGGGGAGGCAGAAACACAAGGGCAACAGGTGGACACATTGAGAAAATCAGACACAGGAGGGCAAACACAGGAAGGAAGACCAGACAAAGGGAGAACAGAATTTCAACATAAAACCGGAAAATGGCAACATAAGTCGACAGAATCCCCACCTCAAGGGACGGATTCCAGACGTCCCATAACAAAGTCACATAAATTCAGTGTGGTGGGTGGAGGGGTCTGGAGGAGGGACGCGTGACTAGGGCCAAAAGTGTGGGTGGAGGACCATGGCAGAGGTCGAGGAGGGGGGTCTTGGGCGGGGGGCCTGGGGGCAAGGCAGAGGCAGAACAGGGGGTCTCGGCGGACGGCCCAGGGGCAAGGCAGAGGCAGAGGAGGGGGTCTCGGGCGGACGGAGACAGGGGTGAAGGCCACGGCGGGCAAACTCAGGGGGCCGGGCACTAGGACAGGCAGGAAGGCCGCGACTGCGGCGGGACAGCTCCAGAGGACGGGGCAGGACGACGGTGTCGGGACAGCTCTGGAGGACTGCAGGATCCATAGCCGGCGGGACCACCGACGGAACAGGAACCGGCTGGACCCCCGACGGAACAGGAACCGGCTGGACCCCCGACGGAACAGGAACCGGCTGGACCCCCGACGGAACAGAAACTGGCTGTACCTCCGACGGAACAGGAGCTGGCTGGACCCCCGACGGTCTCATTGTCTCAAGTCTCATTGAGATTAAAGCACGTTTTTGCAAGTGAGTCCTGTCCAAGATAGGCAGCAGCACCATTACAGAACACACATTACAAAGTAAGAACAGAGAACATACTGTTTATGGTCACAATCAGAATCATCTTCATAAACAGCATAGAGATGTCTGATTCTCACTCAATAAGAAGCACTTCACTTAAGCCCTTTTCCCCAGCTCAGTGTGGACTTTAGGGACAGTTAGTCAAAACAAGTCCTCGGAGCAGACCAATGAGTTCTCGTACTTATTTCCGACAGATTTATATCTACAAAAAAGGCGGAAGTGCACCAATAATTGCTTTCTAAGATTGAAAATGAACCTCAGTGCCTCGTCGTAGACCTATCCGAAGAGCGTAGGCCTGCAGAAAAGGCATTCATATAAACAACATCACTGTCTAGCACAGAGATAAATATTGTCGTAAGTCTCTTTTTGGCCTTCTAAAGTAGAAACCTAAGCACAATACTGAATGGACACATCTGTGGAAGTATCCTTTTGTCAATTATTCTGCAGATCCATTTGTCACGGTTATCATGTCAGGTCACAGGTCTATGTCTAGGTTTGGGTGTTTTCACTGTTCTCTATGTCATGTTTTCCTCCTGTCGTTAGTTTCCCTGGTGTCCCTGTGTTTTCTCCTCCCTCCTCACCTGTGTCTCGTTAGCTGATTGTGTTCACCTGTGGCCCTTGTGTTTTCTCCTCCCTCCTCACCTGTGTCTCGTTAGCTGATTGTGTTCACCTGTGGCCCTTGTGTTTCTCCTCCCCTGCCCGGCTGTTTCTTGTCTTGTAATTATCCCTCCCTGTATTTAGTCTTGTCTCGTGCTGTGTTCAGTGTTGGTGCTTCTTTTGTTGGTGACTGAATTCACCCCGGTGAGTGTTCCGTTTTGTATGTATTAGTTTCATTATCCTTGAAATAAAGGATTATCAGAGTTATCTGCATTTGGGTCCTGCTTCCTTCACTCAACCGTGACAGAAAGCACCAACCAGAAATGGACCCAGCAGATGATCCATTTTAGGTGGAACTACAACATTTTTCCTTTGATTTGGCTTGCTGCTATGATTGGTGGAAGGGAGCGTCCAGTGTTCTGCAGAAGGAGGCCGCTCTGGTAGAGGCGCACCGGTTGGCTATGGAGAAACCAGACTTGGTGAAATTCTTACCTGGCTGGATTTGAACTTCATCTGGGTGTGTGATTTCCAGCCTGCTGACTATAAACGTCTCGGTGTGTTCCGTCTGGAGTCAACCAGTGCTTCCGCCCCAGTTCCTGCTCCTGTCCAAGAGGTCGTTTTCTGGAACTCGGCTGGCTTTTGGAGGTCCACGGAGCCTTCAGGCGGCTTCTAAGAGAAGGAGTCGCAAGTCCAGGCTAGCAATCCGAGCCCCAAGAGCCATGGTTCCGGCTACAGAACCGGCCCACACAGCCATGGTTCCGGCCCCAGTACAGGCCCCAGCAGCCATGGTTCCAGCCCCAGTTCTGGCCCCAGCAGCCATCATTCCGGCTCCAGTTCTGGCCCCAGCAGCCATCATTCCGGCCCCAGTTCTGGCCCCAGCAGCCATTGTTCCAGCCCCAGTTCTGGCCCCAGCAGCCATCATTCCGGCCCCAGTTCTGGCCCCAGCAGCCATGGTTCCGGCCCCAGTTCTGGCCCCAGCAGCCATGGTTCCAGACCTAGTTCTGGCCCCAGCAGCCATGGTCCCGGCCCCAGCAGCCATGGTTCCAGCCTTAGCTCTGGCCCCAGCTGCCATAGTCCCATCTCTGGTCCCTTCTCTAGTCTCTTCTCGAGTCCCTCCTCTTGTCCCTTCCCTAGGCCCTCCTCAGGTCACTTTCCTAGTCCCTCTCAAGTCCCTACTCATTCCTTTCTCAAGTCCTTTCTCAAGTCCCTCCTCTAGGTCCCTTCTCCAGTCCCTCCTTTAGTCACCTCTCTGGCCCCTTCCCGAGCCCCTTCTCTAGTCCCACCTCGAGTCACTTCTCTAGTCCCTTCCCTCATCCCATCTCAAGTTCCCTCTCGAGTCCCCTCTCTAGTTTCCCTCTCAAGTCTCCTCTCGAGCTACCTCTCGAGTCCCCTTTCTAGATCCCTCTCAAGTCACCTCTCGAGGTCCCTCTCAAGCCACCTCTCGAGTCCCTTCTCAAGTCCCCTCTCAAGATCCCTCTCAAGTCTCCTCTCAAGTCATCTCTCGAGTCTCCTCTCGAGTCCCTCTCGAGTCCCCTCTCCAGTCACCTCTCGAGTTCCTTCTCGAGTCCCCTCTCGAGTCACCTCTCCAGTCGACTCTCCAGTTTCCTCTCGAGTTCCCTCTCAAGCCCTCTCTCGAGTCCCCACTCAAGCCCCTACTCATGTGCCGTTGGAGGTCCCGCCGACTACTCTCCTGCCGGGGGTCCTGCCAACCCTGTGTCCTGTCCCGTTGGAGGCCCCGCCGACTACTCTCCTGCCGGGGGTCCTGCCAACCCTGGGTCCTGTCCCGTTGGAGGCCCCGCCGACTACTCTCCTGCCGGGGGTCCTGCCAACCCCAGGTCCTGTCCCGTTGGAGGCCCCGCCGACTACTCTCCTGCCGGGGGTCCTGCCAACCCCATGTCCTGTCCCGTTGGAATTCCCGCCGACTACTCTCCTGCCGGGGGTCCTGCCAACCCTATGTCCTGTCCCGTTGGAGGTCCCGCCGTCTACTCACCTGCCGGGGGTCCTGCCAACCCTGTGTCCTGTCTCGTTGGAGGCCCCGCCGACTACTCTCCTGCCGGGGGTCCCTGCCAACCCTATGTCCTGTCCCGTTGGAGGCCCCGCCGACAACTCTCCTGCCGGGGGTACTGCCAACCCCTGTGTCCTGTGCCGTTGGAGGTCCCGCCGTCTACTCTCCTGCCGGGTGGTACTGCCAACCCTTTGTCCTGTCTCGTCGGAGGTCCCGCCAACCGCTCTCCTGCTGGGGGTCCTGCCAACTCCTGGTCCTCTTCCGTGGGGATCCTGCCGAAGCCTGTCCCGCCGGCTCCGGTTCCTGTCCGGCCGACACCGGGTCCTGCCCGGCCTCCGGAGCTATCTGGTCTTCGCCCTCGATCCCGACCCTCTGTGAGCCGCGGTCTTCGTCCGCGGGCCCGGCCTCCTGACTCTTCCTGCCGCTGCCCTCGTCCTCGGGCCCGGCCCCCTGACTCTTCCTGCCGCCTGCCCCTCGTCCTCGAGCCCGGCCCCCTGACTCTTCCTGCCGCTGCCCTTCGCCCTCGATCCCGACCCTCTGTGAGCCGCGGTCTTCGCCCGCGGGCCCGGCCTCCTGACTCTTCCTGCCGCTGCCCTCGTCCTCGGCGCCCGGCCCCCTGACTCTTCCTGCCTGCTGCCCTCGTCCTCGAGCCCGGCCCCCTGACTCTTCCTGCCGCTGCCTTCGCCCTCATGCTCGGCCCCCTGAGTTCGCCCGCCCGCTGTGGCCTTCGCCCCACCATGGACTCTGCCTTGCCCCCGGGCCGTCCGCCCCGAGACCCCCACCTTGGACTCTGCCTTGCCCCCGGGCCGTCCGCCCGAGTTCCCCACCGTAGACTCTGCCTTGCCCCCGGGCCGTCCGCCCGATCCCCCTTCTCGGCTTCTGCCGTGCCCCCGGGCCGTCCGCCCGAGATCCCTTCCTGGTCCCCTACTGGCTCCTGGGCGGTCAGCTTAGTTCCCTCCTCCGGACCCCCTCCACCCACCCTGCTGGACTGTGTTGGATTTTTGTTTTGGGGTTTAGGGACGTCTGGAATCCGTCCCTTGAGGGGGGGGGTTCTGTCACGGTTATCATGTCAGGTCACAGGTCTATGTCTAGGTTTGGGTGTTTTCACTGTTCTCTATGTCATGTTTTCCTCCTGTCGTTAGTTTCCCTGGTGTCCCTGTGTTTTCTCCTCCCTCCTCACCTGTGTCTCGTTAGCTGATTGTGTTCACCTGTGGCCCTTGTGTTTTCTCCTCCCTCCTCACCTGTGTCTCGTTAGCTGATTGTGTTCACCTGTGGCCCTTGTGTTTCTCCTCCCCTGCCCGGCTGTTTCTTGTCTTGTAATTATCCCTCCCTGTATTTAGTCTTGTCTCGTGCTGTGTTCAGTGTTGGTGCTTCTTTGTTGGTGACTGAATTCACCCCAGTGAGTGTTCTGTTTTGTATGTATTAGTTTCATTATCCTTGAAATAAAGGATTATCAGAGTTATCTGCATTTGGGTCCTGCTTCCTTCACTCAACCGTGACACCATTGTAATTCCAAAAACTGTAAGATTGCTTTATTCTAGTTAGGGGGATAAACAGAGGGTGCTTTCCATGAAAAGTAAGCTGGGAAATGTCACCACTTTGTTGATTTTATTATTCACTCTCTTTGCTGGGAAGTGAGAGATAACATCTTTTGTCTTCCTGCAACAGAACTAACGCAAGAGGTAAAGTCCACGTTTTATTGTTAACTGTGACAAGAAGGACATGACTAAATGACAGACAGTGTATATATAAAGATAGCAGAGCCTCCTGTCTGGTACCTGAGGAACCTTCACATTTACCTGACTGCTGCGTCTCTCTGTAAGTCATTTTGTTCAGTGTTGATTGTTTTGCGTTTATTTCTTTTTCTTACTTTTTCCATTCTTCACCCTTTCAGACCTGTTAGCATCCACCTTCCTCCAGACGTAACCACACGTTTTCAGCATGAACATTCTTCTGATCCTCTCTGTTACCCTCTGTGTCACCCTGTCAACCAGGGCTGCGACAGGTGAGACTGAAGCACTAACATACTTGTACAAATTATATGATTGTTGAATTTTGGATAAATTAGAACAGGAAAATAAATTGAGACATGGTTGTTGTTGTGGTTGTTGCTGTACTCAGGAGTTCTTGTATAGAAGATACATCTGTAACTTTAAAACATTGATCTACATGACCTCTTCTTTTATTTTCCTCAGTTGTTACCGCTGATGCTGCAGTAAAGGAGGAAAACAATTATTCACTAAAATCAGGTTTTTTACACTTTTTCTTTACTTAAAGGTCAACTATTATGCAAAATCCACTTGTTCATGTCTTTTATACTTAAACATGTGTCCCCTCTGTGTTAAGAGACTCTGGAAGTTTCAGGAACAAAGATCCCTTCTCTTTTTGTCCTGATCCATTTCTATAAAAACCTGTCTGAAAATGAGCTGATCAGATTTTGGCCACTTTGTGATGTCACAATGTTTGTTTGGGTTGTACAACCATTAGCTAATAACCAACCAAGGTAACACCCTCTCACCTTATCACCTGAATTTCCTCCTAGAGCACCATTGTGTGTTTGTTTTTTTAAACCAATAATCTCTCAGAGGGGCGTGGCCAGCAGCAGCTCATTAGCATTTAAAGCTACAGACCCAGAATCAGCACTTTTGAAACAGGGCTGAAACAGAGGGGTTCAATGATTTGTTTGGTGTTTCAGCCAAAAACTTCAGAGACATGTTCTGTATATATCTGAGACCTGTAACATATGTTGGGAAGACTTGTATATTAGGGGACCTTTAACATCTTCATCAGTCAGAATACAGATCATCTTTTTGTAACATGAAACATTGTATATCATCACATCAAATGTTTCAAAATGTGTTCAAGTCTGTGAACTGAACATCACAATTATACTGTACACAATTATACTGTACATAATTACCTAATTCAGTCAGAATTTGTAATAACTAATATGTCTGATAAGCAGTCTGAGCCCTTTATCAACTGTAACATCATTGAGGTGTCAGCTAATGCTGCCATGTTCAGGAATCCTTACAAACTGTCCAATAAACTGATATAAAAATGATACACACATTTAAGTGAGTATAACTTTCTATCTAGCTTTGTTTAAAATATGATTATAATGTGACACAAAGAGCACCTAAATCAGTTAACCTGACAGACTTTATGTTGCTGGGTTTGACAGGGATGAATGCTGACACGGCTGTTCTACCTCAAGGTAAGATAATATGCCGACCAACCTTACAGGAACACATGTCTGCTGCTGGAGCGATCTTCTTTTTCCTGAGATTCCTAATCAATCCCCTGAAAGAATCACACGGTAAAATGTGTTTCAAAAATATAAATGTTTCTTTTGGTAATAACTAGGCATGTAACGATACCAAAAACTCACGGTACGAAAATATCGCGATAAAAAGTCCACGGTACGATATTTATCGCGATATTGAAAAATAAAGAAAAAAAATGTGAATTTTTATTTTCTTTATTAAATAATAAATCTGATTTGTACAGCATTTTAGTAGGATTGTAGTATTTTAAAGTGTCAACAATATAATAATAAGACCCTGTAATAGAATAAATCAAGTTTCACTTTAGTTTTTCAAGTAACTCAACTCTAACTCACTCACTCAGCATCATCAAGGTTATCTGTCAGGGATATGAACATGTCCACATGTCCAGGTAGAAGCTGGGATGTTTGGGCGTTTACAAAATCCCCTGCTGTGGAATCAACTCTCTGGCTTGGTACTGATGTTGCTGGGATAGAGAGATATGCTTTGGCCATGGGTGACAGCAGTGAGTAAAACTATGCATTGTCTCTCCACCACTTCAAAAACAATACAGTGTTTGCCAAGAAGGTGAGGCTTATTGACAGGGCGAGATATAAATATACTGTTGGTACTCAATGTCTCTAGGTATGTAAATGTAGCCCTGTAAATACGATGTCCTTTTGTGTTATCTGTTGTTTTATGTTCATGTTGTAACCTACTAGCTGCCATGTTGGACAGGTCTCCCTTGAAAAAGAGATCGATGATCTCAATGGGACCATCTGGTTAAATAAAGGTTAAAATAATAAATACATTTTTTTTCTTTTTAAATAAAAAAAATTGCGGTACGTCAGTCTCACCACGGTATTGAGACGTTTATCTACCGCGATATCGTGATATTCAATATATCGTTACATCCCTAGTAATAACCAGGGGCGGACTGGGGGGAAAAAGTGGCCCGGGGATTAATTGACAGACAGGCCCACTTAATGCGTGACATGTATCGGCCGGCCGGCGACGAAAGTACGTTACTTAACAAAAAACCCTATGCATTTTATGTTAATTTGGACCATTATTCATATAGTAATCACATTACCTGAGCAGCCCTTGAGTTGCCAGCAAAATAGTTACAGCATATATTTAGTGATTTTAATGTTAACAGATGGAATAACATTTGGACCCAATTTGCCTGACTTGACACATGGAATAAAACATGGGCGTAGGAAGCATCCTCAATGTGGGTGAGACAATTTAACAGGGGGTGTGGGCAGGTGGTGGACCTCACCTCCTCTAGGGGGGTCCGGGGGCAAGCTCCCCCAGGAAGATGTTTTTTTTAAATGTTGAAGTTAAATGCATCAATCTGGTGTACTTTGAGAGCAAAATTAGGGACTAAATCTATGGATACATCTCTCAACACCCACATGAAACAGAACTGTAAACAGATTGACTTTTTCTTTCAACATTTATTTGAACAGCAAGTGGAGGCAAAAGTGACTGCACCAAAAACAAGCCCAGTGATGTGGGCAACACGTTCTTCTCCACAGCCGCGCGACCTCTGAGTCAGACGTCACCTCCCCCTTTTCTATCCTACGGGTACAGCCACTCCCCCTGAACCCCGTTTCCCTGCCCCCCCCCCCCCCCCTATGCAAGCTCCTCCCTCTGAACCCAGGGCTCGCTACAATACTGTATACTGTATACACAAACTATACAAAAACGCCTTTACGCTTTGGAGCTTGCTTATCCATCTGTAAGCAACTGCCAGCTAGGTCTCTCAGTCACTTACTCCTGATCGTTCACTGCGTAGTGACAGCTGCTACGGGCCTGATGTGTGAAAGTGAAACTATCTGATAGATAGAACATAGGTAGCCTATCAAAACGGCCCAGCTCAGCCCAGTGGGGTGTGGACCACACCCCTCCAGGGAGTGGCCGGAACACTTACAAATGTGGGCCGGTAGGATTTAGGCAAAAAAACAACTCCCGGTATTCCCAATGGCCAGTCCGCCCCTGGTAATAACTCATTTTTTTTTTTCATTGTTTCAGCTCGTTTCTCTTTCTGTCTGGATGGCTGGCTTAGTTTCCGTGGTAACTGCTATTACTTATCCAACAATGTTGACATCTGGAGAAATGCAGAGGTAATAAAAATGAAATTATAAGTGTGAAGCTCTTAAATAGAAAATGTAACAGTAAAATATGATAAATAATATGAATGGTCTCCTCCTGCAGAGCTTCTGTGCTGGTTACGGTGGGAGTCTGGCATCCGCACACAACATCTGGGAGTACAATTTCCTGCAGCGTGTGGTCAACACGGGGGGGCACACTTTTGCCTGGATTGGAGGTTACTTCTTCGAGGTTTGTTCAAACACTACAAAAGGTCTTAATTTTAGAGAATGTTACACCCCAAAAACTGCATCTGACTGAAAGGCTTTTTTTCTTTCATGCTGTATTACTTTTTAAAAATAGAAGTACAAGTCGATACAAAAAAAATAGAATGTTTTATTCAACTTTTATTTAATTCAAAGTTATTTGATACACCATTGAGGAATTGGGTTTAGTATGAAGTTTTTGATGAATTTACTATAATTAGATTGATCATATTTTAAATAATTCTGTTGGCATTACATTGTTTGTAGTAAAGTTAAACTATCCTAGTGAAAATCGATGCAGTTATTTTTTGGTGCGTTAAAGTCAGCGTGTACATGTAGACACTGAACACACACTGAAGGGACTGTATCTGTTTGCTCCAGGGTGACTGGAGGTGGGAGGATGGCTCAGAGTTTAACTACCATCACTGGGAAACAATGAGCTCCACTGACCATTACCAGTGCCTGCAACTCAACTCTCAAGGTGACGATAGAAAACACACACTGTAATTTACTGGTCATGATAGAAAATAAATAAATCAAGACACAGGACCATCGGGCCTGTTTCTACTTAACTTTGTTGCTGATGATGCTGATTACTTTTCTTCAGAGTCCAGAGGCTGGTCCAACCACGGCTGCAGCATGAGCTTCCCCTTTGTTTGCCAGGTGAAGCCAAACTGTTAGTCATCACTGCAGGAGACAGCGGAGCGGATGTTGGTTCTTTAGAGTAATGTCATGTCACTGTCAAGATATTGCTGTTGTTTGTATTATCATTTGTTTTTCATCCAAAGACAGTAAAAGGCTGTATCTATTCTAAACAATAAAAATAAGTCATACATATTCATTTATAATGTAATTGTTATTATTAGTAGTACAAGTGGTGGTTGTATACTCAGCCCAGGAAATGTTAGGCAGCATGCACACGGACACACGCACACACACACGCGCACACACACACACACACACACACACACACACACACGAACACACACACACACACACACATGCACACACACAGAGCAGGGTTTCCGTTAGCTGGTAATTACCGGTTTTTAGCTGGTCAAATTGAATAAAAACCGGTAAATTCAAAATCTGCCGGTCAAAATGTCCGATGCTCCGATCGATTGGCCGCCGATCATTATCGGCCGATATTCACTCTTAATAGCTTGATCTGTGCTCTCTATAAAGGCCGATCAGTAGAGCTGGATGTGATCGATATGGACGGGGCCGGCCCTGACCAATTTGCCGCCCTAGGCGAGATTTTAGATGGCGCCCCCCCCCCCAAAAAAATAAATAAATGCCAATGTTAATAAAATCCCACAGAAGCTGTATACGTTTTTTGGGAGATTTATTTGAACACAAATACAACATTAAAACCTATAATTGCAGTCAGCAGCCTCGCCAACACACCAGTGCTTTCTAAAGGCCTATTCACACATGGCCCCTCCACTTGCTCCCTGCTGAGGTCAGACAGGGCAACAAGTTGCTCCTCTGCTGACAGGCACATAATCCACCTTTATTGATATACAGTCCGTGAGAGACTAATTGCCTCACCTTAAGTGCTGGATGTGTAAGAAGTACAACCCAGAAACATTTACTAATTTAAAACAAAAGCTGCTTTGCTGAACACTTAAACATACTACTTCTGGGTACCGACATTTTTGCTATCAATCACTTCAGTCTTGGTTAAAAGCAAGATTTAGCCAAAATCCAACCATTAAAATACTACAGGCCTCAATCTCACACCTCAACACCTTACCTTAGCCCGACTCTCCTTGCCTTTCTTGAAGCAAATTATCTATGACATCATCATAAGACAGCTGTTTTGAGACCACATGGTTGATGTTTATGATGGATAGTCCACTGAGACGTTCTTGTCCCATAGAAGCTCTCAGGTAAGTTTTGACCAGTTTGAGCTTTGAGAAGCTTCTTTCAGCAGCAGCCACTGTAACAGGAAGAGTGGCAGAGATTCTCAGAGCAGCCCACACATTGGGGTACATTTCTGTCAGCTTCTTCTCATGAAGGAAGGTCAATAGTTGCATGTTTGTCATCTTCTTTGATGGCAAATGTGGAACATTTTGCTTTTCTGCAGCAAGTTCCCTGCCATCAATGTCTGGTTGTCCATCATGGGTCAGAGCAGAGCTCAGGGTTTGACAGTGCTTTGGCAGCTCTTCGTTTGATGTGGTGGGAAAGTTGATGAGCACTCCAAACTTGTCATTTACCTCTTCAAGGTGCTGCAATCTCTCATCAAGTGAAGAGAGGGCTGTATCCACAACCACATTAAAAAATGTGATTTCCATTTTTTTAAGTGCATCATCAATAGGCTCATCTGGACACTCATAACCAAACTGCCGTTTTGTGGATCTCAACCGCTTTTGTTTGAGAACAGACTCCACGTTCATCTCCTCACACATCTCCTTTGCAGTTGTCTGTGCATCAGAAAATCCAGTCCTTCTGTAGCAGGTGAGGGAATCTCCTGTTTTCTTCAGCAGGTCGACAGCCACATCTAACTGCATGGAGGGTGACTGCATCAGTTTGCTCACATGCTGGATCTTGTAGAGGATGTCATACCATATGGTTGTGCAAATGATAAAACGGTACGATCCAATCTCCTCAGCCAAAGACTGGGCTTCAACTCTCACCACAGGGTCTGCAGTTGTTTCCCTCACCTCCAGAAGAGCCTCTCTGATTTGCCCAGCCTGGTACTTTACTGCCTCAACGCTTTTTATCCTGCTTTCCCATCGGGTCTCTGACCACGATTTCAGGGTTGTTTTGACATGTTTCAGCAGGATGTCCCATCTATGCGTGGAGGCAGAGAAGAGTTTGTACAACTTTGTTAAATAGCCAAAGTAGCCTATAGCATCTGGTGAGCTCTTTGCAGCATCAGCTACCACCAGATTTAAGGTGTGAGCAACACAAGGGACAACAAAAGCTCTTGGGTTCTGCTGAAGCAACTAGCCTGAACACCTTTATTCTTACCCTTCATGTTGGCACCGTTGTCATACGACTGTCCTCTGCAGTCCTCAAAGGGGATGTTAAGTTCCTCCAGCCTTTTGAGAATGAGCAATGTCAAACTTTCCCCTGTTGACTGCTCTGCCACAAGAAAGCCCAGGAAATGTTCTTTAACCTGTGGTTTGTCTTCTAGTGATACTATCCTGACAATAACAGAGTTGTTCTTTATGACTCAGATCAGGAGTGCAATCCAAAATGATGGAGAAATACTTACACGTTTTATCTCTTCCACAATTGTGTCCAGTATTTTAGAGCTGATTGAGTCAATCAGTTCATTTTGAATTCTTTTGCCCATATAATGTGTGTGACTGCCAGCTCCACTTTCCACCCTACCAACATGCTGTTTATGACTGGATCGAATTTGGCCATAAGCTCCATTTCTTTTAAAAAGTTGCCATTGTCTGGTTGGCTTAATGTGTCTGTGGACCCCCTCAGAGCCAAGTTTCTCTCTGCTAAGGACTGAATTATTGCCACGAATCGGTTGAGAACGTCGCGCCACCTATTTCTCTTAGCCTGAGCAAGGGCCATCTCTTGCATATCTATTGTAAGCCCCCTGGCTAGACGGACGTCTAACTCCTTCCATGTTGCCATGTTTGTGTTGTGCTCCTTGCTTTCTTCATGTACCTTGAGCAAGTGACTTGCATTTTTCCAGTCCTTTAGTCCTTCCCTATTGAGTTTGTAATTTCTCTGTGAAAACATTTTGCAGCAGAAGCAGTGCAAGCTATCATTCTTTTTTGAATACATCAACCAGCTTCTTTTGATTTTTTCGCCGTTGATTAAGACTCTGTTAAAATAGTCCTGCTGACACCTTCTCCCGTCTTTTTGTTTGGGAAAGGTAAAACTAGGTTTCATTTGATATGGTCCACTCTGAACAAACTCTGTCCTGTCATTATCAGTAAGAACAGATGGCCAGTTGGCAGGGTCTATTGGTGAAGCCTTTTTCCCTCATGCTGTATAACTTGGCTCTGCTGAGGTGGAGGGGACAGGAGCGCTTGATGCTGTATCACTGGGCTCTGCTGAGGTGGAGGGGACAGGAGCGCTTGATGCTGTATCACTGGGCTCTGCTGAGGTGGAGGGGACAGGAGCGCTTGATGCTGCAGTGCTAGGCTCTGCTGAGGTGGTATGAGGCCCAACAAATTTCAAAAGTGCATCTGGAGAGAGAAGAGAAGTGTATGTGACCATCAAGAGATGCATTATATTTGCTAGACCTAATTATATTATAGAAATCAGAAAACAGGAGCAGCTCACAAAATAATTAGAATATCATGGAATATATTTCCTCCATGTAGAATTGATGCATTTATCTCTGCAAAAGGAGCGCAAGTATTGAGTACATATTTGAATAAACTTTTCAGAAGATCGAAATATCTGTATTATAAATCCTTATCTAATATTATACTAGATACAGGATTATTGATTTTCATGATCTGTAAGCTGTAATAATCACAATTAAAACAAAAAAGGTTTGAAATATTTCACTTCATGCATAATGAATCTAGAATATATGATTAATTTGTTTTATTAAATTATAGAAAAACAGTTCTATGATATAGTTATTCTTTTAGATGCTCCTGCAGATTCTGCGACTTACCAGATGGCAAAGAAGCAGCTACATACATTGTAATATAGCATATTAAAGATAAAGGCTAAGGTATGCAGTATTTACAGTTGTGAAAAGCATTTTAACACTGATGTAAACGTTACACTATTGATTATTGAACATACTTTAGACAGCATAAACTGTAAGGCAATACAATTAAAGGCCTACAACTATAAATGATTGAGGGGATGTAAAAGGAATAGCATTTTAATGACTATCATTATTAGCCTATTACTACAAGCAGGGCAAACATTGGCTCACCTCAACAGATATAGTAGATGATATATAGCAGGTGATGTAACTCTTTCCAAATGTCCCTGAATTTAAGGTGGGAGTAACGGTAATAATTGACGTTAACTCTAAATGTAACTATTGATTAGCAAACAAACGACCTTGCTATCGTCTAAAAGTATGCTAGCAAGTTAAAACTGTTCCATCAACGGTAACTACAATCAATTTGTTGACTTTGTTTAATCATCATCACATTAACGTTACTGTACCTTTGTCTTTCTCCCGTTTGTCCTCCTCCTCTTTTCTTTTCTTTCTTCCCTGGGCACCAGATAACTTTGTTCTTTTCGACATGCTAATTACTGTCTCTGTCATTTTTGGGGTGTACCACATTAGCAACCAGAAAATGACACCAGTAATGACAAACAGATGAGAATGCTGCGTGGGGTCTGGGTGTGGTGTTGGGGGGACGTTGCGGGGCTCGCTGCTCCGCCCTTTGGGGCTCAAGGAGCGGACAGTGTGAGCTGGGTTACTGCCTGGTGTCGTTTCCTGGTTGCTGCGTGGGGTCTGCGAGACAGCGAGACACCGCGAAACTCAGCCTGAGCGGAAATCCGTGGAGCCGCGGCTGAGAAAAGATAAGGCTGTGTGAGTCGTGTTAGTCTTCTCCCGAGTCACAGCAGGTCAAAGGCGGCGGGTCAAGTGTCAGTCAGTGACACTTGACCCGCCCCCCTCGCTCCTTGAGGACATAAACAGCCTGCGGGGCTGGGGTAGTTCAACTTACCTGAATTAGGGGGGGGGGGGGGGGGGGGGGGGGGGGGGGGCGCCATAGTGTATGGGCGCTGTACGCAATATAGGCGTAGTTCTGTTAAGATAAGATAATAAGATGTACTTTTGTTGATCCAAATTCGGGAAATTGTTTTATTTTGAAAAAGAAAATCACGATTAAATTTTTTTTTTTTTTTAATAAAATAAATATTTCCCCCAATTTTCGGCGCCCCCCTGGCTTGATGCGCCCTTAGCATTCGCCTATACTGCCTATAAACGCGAGTGAAGTGTAACCGGACGTGAGAGAGAGATCAGATCAGCTGCTGAGTCTGACCTGAAGCCCCGCCCACTGTTTAGCGAGCTGCATGAGAAACTGACGGGCTGTCAGGAGAGAGAGGGAGGGAGAGGAAAAGAGAGGATCCGTTTCTCCCGTGTTATCATTCAAAGTTAATGTAAACTTTTGAATAATGTACTTTATCTACTACAAGTAGTTTCTTTGAATGTAATAATGATGTTGTTTGTGGAATCATTTATTGAAAAATGAATCTGAATTTTTCGATCTGTTACGATTTATAAACTGAAGCAATATAAAAACGAGCCCCATTAACTGAGTTTTAAACATCGGCATATCCGGTCATAGTCCGGTGATTACCTGCTAACGGAAACTCTGCTACACAATTCTTATTATTATTATTGAAACATGACCGGTAAGTTTCAAATGTGTCCGGTAAAATAAATTCTGTTCGGACATTTGACCGGCGAGAAAAAATCCTAGCGGAAACCCTGACACAGAGAGACACACACTCTCTCACACACACACACACACACACACACACACACACACACACACACACACACACACACACACACACACACACACACACACACACACACACACACACCACACACACCACACACACACTCTCTCTCTCTCTCACACACATACACACACACACACACTCACTCTCTCACACACACAGACACACACTCTCTCTCACACACACACACACACACACACACACACACACACACACACACTCTCACACACAAACACACAAACACTCTCTCTCTCACACAAAGACACACACTCTCTCTCTCACACAGACACACACCGATGATGATGAATGATCAAGAGAAGAGAGAGGGAAGAGAGAGGGCGATCAAGAGAAGAGAGAGAAGAGAGAGAGGGCGATCAAGAGAAGAGAGAAGAGAGAGGGCGATCAAGAGAAGAGAGAGAGGGCGATCAAGAGAAGAGAGAGAGTAATGTAACCTCCTAATGTAATGTATAACTCCTATGAAAATGTTGAAAAAGTGCACAAACTTCACGTGTGTGTGGTACACCCCAAAAATGGTACAATTATTTGTGTATTTACTTTTATTTATTTTTGCTAAACAGTGAATTTATTGTTTTGAAAAGCCCAACATTGTCTGTATTTATTTTGGTGACATTCATATCATTTTATGGTTTATCTGTACTGTTTGAGAAGCAGTACGAGTAAGTAGCGCCAAGGTGGAACCTTTGGCAGGTGAGCGGTGACATCTGGGTTATTTTAGGGGGGACACTTCCGCCCCCTCCTCAGAAGCAATCCAGACGATCAACCGGATCCTGTGTATAATTATTGCTGCTGCTGAAAATGATCGATGTTAACTTGTGTGAATTAGATATGATGTTGGAGATGTTTAGGAGAGTGTGTCAGAAAGTTTTGAGCATGTTTGACATAGTAACGGTATTTTAAAAATACTAAACTGTCGGCAACAATAGATGCCATTTTCGCGGGCTTCAGCCGCGCATGGGTAAATGTGACCTGAACGAAGGCTCGCAGGCAGGTTAGCTGCTGCGCACGGGTAATATGTTTTGTTTACCTGAGTAAAGTCTTGCAGGCACATTGCCTTGTTTTTTGTTTATTAACATTGACAGTGTATTTTTGTGATCTCCATAATATGTTATATTTGGTAAAGATAGATATATTGATAGAAAGTATTATTTGATAGCGTTATGTGTTTATATTGACTAAGTTGAATTTCTCCTTGAGATACAGTAATTGACTGTGACAGACAGATAACTTAAATGGAGAAATGTGATGTTATTAAAGTACAGCTATTTGAATGTAACTGTGTACTTTGAATTTTGAATAAGAAGCAATCCAGACGATCAACCGGATCCTGTGTATAATTATTGCTGCTGCACTTTTCTGTTTTCTACTGCAACTCCCTCCTGGCTGGTCTACCTGCATGTGCCATCCGACCTCTGCAGCTCATCCAGAATGCAGCGGCTCGTCTGGTCTTCAACCTTCCTACATTTTCCCACACCACTCCGCTCCTCCGCTCCCTTCACTGGCTCCCGGTAACTGCTAGAATCCACTTCAAGACAATGGTACTTGCGTACCATGCTGCTAATGGATCTGGCCCTTCCTATATCCAGGACATGGTTAAACTGTACACCCCAGCGCGTGCACTACGCTCTGCATCAGCCAAACGACTCGCTGCACCCTCGCTGCGAGGTGGACCCAAGTTCCCATAAGCAAAAACACGTGGGTTTGCTATCCTGGCTCCAAAATGGTGGAATGAGCTCCCCATTGACATCAGGACAGCAGATAGCTTACACACCTTCCAGACTGAAAACTCATCTCTTTCGACTCCACTTCGAGCCATAGAATTACTAACAAAGCACTTATATACTAATAAAGGACTGGCTTATCTATAGCCAGCTGAGTAGCACTTGAAATGTTTGGCTCTATGAAACCTGATGTACTTATATGATTCTGTTTTCTTCAAGGTTGTGTCTTCCTGGTCGTATGTACTTATTGTAAGTCGCTTTGGATAAAAGCGTCAGCTAAATGCAAAAAAAAAAGCCTTTCTAAATTATCCATGCTATTTTCTATTTAGAACGAAGACTTCAGAATCTTAAAATCCCTTAATGTTTGTATGCAATTGTGCTAAATTCAACACTGGAATCAAGCAAATATTAATATGTTTGCATGACATTACTTATTTATATTTTGCCATCACTTAATTATACGTTTAATACATTTAAGTCAAGCTAAGGTACATGTGATGGTAGCTAGTTAGTGCTCTTACCTGTGAGGCCTCCTCCAAACAGCATAATAACCAGACTGTATCATTAAAACTAAGTACCAGTTCTAGATCCTTGACTTTAGACAAACAATTCAAGAGACAAAATGTATTTAAAGACCAATCTTTATTTGAAGGTGCCTCTTAACCTGATATATTAGTTATACAGTAATAGTATTGACAATCTAAAAAAACTGAGCAACTCAACAGTCAACTTTATATTTCTTATTGTCTAAAGCAGTGGTTCTCAAGTGGTTGGTCGCGGACCCGTTTCGAGTGGGTCGCGGATGTGTGAGTGAAGAAAAAAAAAATTGGAATTTTTTTTGGGGGGAAAAAGTCAAACTTTTATTTTGAAGGCCCAATTTTCTAACGCTGTGCATGAAGTCGGCGTTGGACTGGAAGTACCGGAGACCATAAACGGTTTTGAAAACTTCTGTCACGAAGTGATCATCTTCTCAATAAAATATCTTTGCTGATGTTTTTTCGAGTCTTCTGGCCAATCAGAATCAAGAGTGTTGCCGGAAGTCCCACGGAGAATAACTTTGCGGTAGAACTCTTCTTTATACATCCATGGGTACGACTTCAGATAAAAATCAACACATAATGAAATATGACTCCCGGTCTGATGACTGACAGGTCACAGAACAATGGGGGCTATCTACCCTTACCCACAATTTAAAGTAAGTCACAGAGCATCTCCTCTTTACGCTTCTCACAGCAAGCTGTCAGAACAAAGTGAAAAACAAACAATGGCATAAAATATTATTAACATGTCGGGTATTAACAGTTTGTTAGTATTTCTAAAAATCTCCTGGGGGAGAATCCCCCCAGACCCCCCTGCTGGGGTTGGGTTTTCAGGATGTGTGCCTTTTTATACAGTTCAGCTTTGATTCCATCAACTCATTAAACCTTTTTTAAAAGCATACTTTAATTCTGTGAAGGCATATATGCACTGTACTTCACTTTTATTAATATTGTATGCTGAAAAGCGTATATATTACAGCACGATTTTTTGTTGAATAGATTTGAGTGCTTCAAAATGTTGGCTCGCGATGTATTGACCAAGTAAAAAGTGGGTCCCGAGGCCTGACCAGTTGAGAACCACTGGTCTAAAGCATTTATTATTTTAATTTTTATTAATTATTCAGTGTGGACGGATTGAGACAGCATGGTGTCCAGAGAGCTGCAGAGACTTCAGGGAGAAACCTCCGTGTGATGGACGTCCTGTCTGTTGGTTTGGAGAGGACTGAGGGTCTTTCCTCTGCGAGGAGGACCAGGCCTGATGGAGGAGCTGATACCATAGCTGATACCAACTGCACAGGCCTAGTCTGTCACTTTATTTGACTAAATGTGTTTACTTATACATTTAATAGGTTTACACCTTCTGTCCATATGTGCTTTTTATTTAAAACATTTGATTAACTTTTGGTTCACATTTCAATAAATTGTATTTGTACTCCTTTCGTCCATTATTCTTACTGAAAATGTTAGATTACACATTCACATCTGACTGAAGATTGGCCCCATTTATTTGTGACGTTGCAAACTCTGCGGTACAAGGCACAAGTGATGTGAAGCTCATAAAGTGAGGCAAATAGAAATAATCAGCTGATGGAGTGTAGATGTGGAATTAGATGCATCCCATCATCATTTTTCGCCACACTTTATAAGCCTGACTATAACCACCCCTTCTCTGAGGTGCAGGCACAAACAAATGATGGTCCTGATAGACTACAAAAATATTCAGTGTGCAGATCTTTGTTTTCACAATAAAAGTAGTTTCTTAGTGAATGTCCTGTACTGGTTTTAAAATCTCATAACATCAGCTTTTAATGTTCCTCTTGGATGTTCTTCTTGACCCTCAGAGAAAGAGGAGATGCTGAGTCGTGTCTTTCAGGCATGTCCTTTCCTAACAAAAATGATGTGTTTAGGGGCTGTTGATATCATTATTTTTTAATTGTAATCAGATTATGAATGAACAGTATGAAGTTCATCAACATTAAAATATATGTTATTATCAAAATAATATTTAACTGTTATCAAAACGTAGTGCAACTGTAGAAGCTTGCTCTGTTGTCTCACTGAAAGAATAACTTTTACCACGTTTTTACAGACAATATTGAGAGATAAATAGTAGCAGTTCTCACTATGTGTTAAATAGCGTTGCCTTCAATACATTAAATTAGAAAGCTGACAAAGTCATATTGCTAAATATTTAAAATGTAACTTTTTGCATGGAAAAACCACTCAACTTAACTGATGTGTAGGTGATCTAGTATTGTTTAATGGAATGTATATCAGTGTATTAAAGTCAATACTTCATTTATTTAAACCAATATCTTTCTTGATTCTTTGTACAGTATGAAAGAAGAGTCTTTGTACCTGAGCTGAAGTTCACTGCTGTGAAGAGTCCAGTTCTGTCTCTCACTCTCTGGTCCAGCCTGTCTGCATCACCTGGACACCTTAAACAAACAGATATATATGTAAAGTACCATGTGTACAAACAATATAACTGATTCTCTTCTGTTGAACATGTTGGATTGTGTATTGTCCGAGTCAGGGTCCTTTTTATTTTACTGTAACTTTGGAAGTTGTGTTACCAATGCTTACTGTTTATTTGATACCCATTTGGTAATGCAATTAAGAAAAACAACAAGGTTTGGGTTTGTTCTTCAGATGACTGTGACGTTAACGTGTACGCTCAATAATGAACTCCAGCTCAACCAACCATATTGTAATATCTAAGTAATCATCTTGAAATATGACATTAATAATTGTAATATACACACATCTTATTGTGCGTTTGATTTCACATACACTACTTCGACTTTAGCTAAATAGAAAATAGCATGGATCATTTACAAAGGCTTTAAAAACACAGCAGTAAGACTACAACCACTACTTGTTTAGCTAGCATAAACTCAACAAAGCTAGCGTTAGCTGGCTAACTGACGTTATTTTGCCGCTAAACTGCACGATATAAAACGGTGGTCTTCAAAGCGGATTTAATCCTCAATCACAAAAATAATATTCAAAGTAGTAATGGGCAAAACTTACCATTGATTGACGCGCCATGTCAGCGGACTGGTAGCGACACGAACCGTTAGCACCGCAGTCATCCGCTTCGACCTGACTGGCTGTGACTGTGTGACTAACCCGAGCCTCATCATTCTGATAGCTCCGCCCCTTCGCTCCGACCCCCCTCCCTCCCCCCATGCCCCCCACATCTACAGGTGAAAATGACTTTTGCGACACATTTATCGCAAGAAGTGTAGCAAAAGTCAAGACTGCAGATTCGTCGATTTATACTGCCACAGAGCAGATTCGTCAAGTTGCAATGACTGATTTGAGAGGTTGTAATAACCAAGTTGCAGTTGTAATGGAAAATCTGTGTTAACATTTCATCACTACTGTAAGTTCACTTTTTTTCTACAAGCTACAAAACTTTTTTTTTTCTTCTGTGACTTCAAATTTGGTTCACAGTTACGTGGATATTTTATACAAGTGCAAATGTATGCATACAAGCTCAGATCTTTTTTTCTGCAAGTGCTCACATCACGTTGTACACGCTCTCGCATTTTGCACCATATCTACCTTCATACGCTTCCGCCTAGCTGGGGAACTGCTCTCTCCATAGGAAAACAAAAGCAACATCCATGCAGAGCTTCTTTACCACGTGAAAGTGTGAATGCAGTTTTAGACATGTTGACTGCAGGGGCTGGGATTGAACCATTGACCCTCTGAATGGAGGGCAACAATTTTATCCGACCCCCACACTACATAGAGAGAGTAGAGAAGCTTCTCCCTCAGTACCAAATCACTGCTCCATTTGAGATCACAACTTACTGTGTACACATTCCATCACTCTGATGGAGAACTGCGTTTGTGTGTCCCTGTGTGTGACTTTTTATGTAGATAATCAACGTGCCTCCAGCTTTACAATAGTGACGGCAAAACATCCCCAATACAGGCACTTCCATCATAAGAAACAGTCTGTGGATTTGAAGCACATTGCAGATTCTACAATGGCTTTATAAGTACAAGCTTAGATACAATTGTGAATAGGATGACATTGAATGAACCTCTGACCCCGCTTATGCAGCTGACTTCAAATACAATGAGTGCTACTTTCTGAACTTTACTTAAAGGGCACCTATCATGCAAAATGCACCTTTGTACGTCTTTTATACATGATTATGTGTCCCCGGTGTTCCGGGGAACTCACCAAGTGTCAGAAAACACAACCCTCTCTATTTTCCTCCTTCGCCAAATCTCTAAAAAGGGGGCTGCAACGGATCTGAAAAAAATGGATCCACATTCCGACACTTTTCTACGTCACAAAGACGTACTCCGCTTATTGGTCAACTCTCCACCTATCAGGGGAATGAGCCACGGCCACGTGCATTGCCAAACCTCTCATTCGCATATAGGCTATCGGCAGGCTATCCCAGTCACATCTGTGTTTTTTCCTGCTATTGCCAGGATGTCTAAGCCAGTTAAACCACGGACATGTTTATGAACTTCTCTTGTCACGGTTATCATGTCAGGTCACAGGTCTATGTCTAGGTTTGGGTGTTTTCACTGTTCTCTATGTCATGTTTTCCTCCTGTCGTTAGTTTCCCTGGTGTCCCTGTGTTTTCTCCTCCCTCCTCACCTGTGTCTCGTTAGCTGATTGTGTTCACCTGTGGCCCTTGTGTTTTCTCCTCCCTCCTCACCTGTGTCTCGTTAGCTGATTGTGTTCACCTGTGGCCCTTGTGTTTCTCCTCCCCTGCCCGGCTGTTTCTTGTCTTGTAATTATCCCTCCCTGTATTTAGTCTTGTCTCGTGCTGTGTTCAGTGTTGGTGCTTCTTTTGTTGGTGACTGAATTCACCCCGGTGAGTGTCTGTTTTGTATGTATTAGTTTCATTTTCCTTGAAATAAAGGATTATCAGAGTTATCTGCATTTGGGTCCTGCTTCCTTCACTCAACCGTGACAGAAAGCACCAACCAGAAATGGACCCAGCAGATGATCCATTTGAGGTGGAACTACAACATTTTTCCTTTGCTTTGGCTTGCTGCTATGATTGGTGGAGGGGAGCGTCCAGTGTTCTGCAGAGGGAGGCCGCTCTGGTAGAGGCGCACCGGTTGGCTATGGAGAAACCAGACTTGGTGAAATTCTTACCTGGCTGGATTTTGAACTTCATCTGGGTGTGTGATTTCCAGCCTGCGGACTATAAACGTCTCGGTGTGTTCCGTCTGGAGTCAACCAGTGCTTCCGCCCCAGTTCCTGCTCCTGTCCAAGAGTCGTTTTCTGGAACTCGGCTGGCTTTTGGAGGTCCACGGAGCCTTCAGGCGGCTTCTAAGAGAAGGAGTCGCAAGTCCAGGCTAGCAATCCGAGCCCCAAGAGCCATGGTTCCGGCTACAGAACCGGCCCACACAGCCATGGTTCCGGCCCCAGTACAGGCCCCAGCAGCCATGGTTCCAGCCCCAGTTCTGGCCCCAGCAGCCATCATTCCGGCTCCTGTTCTGGCCCCAGCAGCCATCATTCCGGCCCCAGTTCTGGCCCCAGCAGCCATGGTTCCGGCCCCAGTTCTGGCCCCAGCAGCCATTGTTCCAGCCCCAGTTCTGGCCCCAGCAGCCATCATTCCGGCCCCAGTTCTGGCCCCAGCAGCCATGGTTCCGGCCCCAGTTCTGGCCCCAGCAGCCATGGTTCCAGACCTAGTTCTGGCCCCAGCAGCCATGGTCCCGGCCCCAGCAGCCATGGTCCCAGCCTTAGCTCTGGCCCCAGCTGCCATAGTCCCATCTCTGGCCCCTTCCCGAGCCCCTTCTCTAGTCCCACCTCGAGTCACTTCTCTAGTCCCTTCCCTCATCCCATCTCAAGTTCCCTCTCGAGTCCCCTCTCTAGTTCCCTCTCAAGTCTCCTCTCGAGCTACCTCTCGAGTCCCCTTTCTAGATCCCTCTCAAGTCACCTCTCGAGGTCCCTCTCAAGCCACCTCTCGAGTCCCTTCTCAAGTCCCCTCTCAAGATCCCTCTCAAGTCTCCTCTCAAGTCATCTCTCGAGTCTCCTCTCGAGTTCCCTCTCGAGTCCCCTCTCCAGTCACCTCTCGAGTTCCTTCTCGAGTCCCCTCTCGAGTCACCTCTCCAGTCGACTCTCCAGTTTCCTCTCGAGTTCCCTCTCAAGCCCTCTCTCGAGTCCCCACTCAAGCCCCTACTCATGTGCCGTTGGAGGTCCCGCAGACAACTCTCCTGCCGGGGGTCCTGCCAACCCCATGTCCTGTCTCGTTGGAGGCCCCGCCGACTACTCTCCTGCCGGGGGTCCTGCCAACCCCATGTCCTGTCCCGTTGGAGGTCCCGCAGACTAGTCTTCTGCCGGGGGTCCTGCCAACCCCATGTCCTGTCCCGTTGGAGGTCCCGCAGACTAGTCTTCTGCCGGGGGTCCTGCCAACCCCATGTCCTGTACCGTTGGAGGTTCCGCTGGGGGTCCTGCCAACCCTGTGTCCTGTCTCGTCGGAGGTCCCGCCAACCGCTCTCCTGCTGGGGGTCCTGCCAACTCCTGGTCCTCTTCCGTGGGGGATCCTGCCGAAGCCTGTCCCGCCGGCTCCGGTTCCTGTCCGGCCGACACCGGGTCCTGCCCGGCCTCCGGAGCTGTCTGGTCTTCGCCCTCGATCCCGACCCTCTGTGAGCCGCGGTCTTCGTCCGCGGGCCCGGCCTCCTGACTCTTCCTGCCGCTGCCCTCGTCCTCGGGCCCGGCCCCCTGACTCTTCCTGCCGCTGCCCTCGTCCTCGAGCCCGGCCCCCTGACTCTTCCTGCCGCTGCCTTCGCCCTCGATCCCGACCCTCTGTGAGCCGCGGTCTTCGCCCGCGGGCCCGGCCTCCTGACTCTTCCTGCCGCTGCCCTCGTCCTCGGGCCCGGCCCCCTGACTCTTCCTGCCGCTGCCCTCGTCCTCGAGCCCGGCCCCCTGACTCTTCCTGCCGCTGCCTTCGCCCTCATGCTCGGCCCCCTGAGTTCGCCCGCTGTGGCCTTCGCCCCACCATGGACTCTGCCTTGCCCCCGGGCCGTCCGCCCGAGACCCCCACCTTGGACTCTGCCTTGCCCCCGGGCCGTCCGCCCGAGTCCCCCTTCTCGGCTTCTGCCGTGCCCCCGGGCCGTCCGCCCGAGATCCCTTCCTGGTCCCCTACTGGGCTCCTGGGCGGTCAGCTTAGTTCCCTCCTCCGGACCCCCTCCACCCACCCTGCTGGACTGTGTTGGATTTTTGTTTTGGGGTTTAGGGACGTCTGGAATCCGTCCCTTGAGGGGGGGGTTCTGTCACGGTTATCATGTCAGGTCACAGGTCTATGTCTAGGTTTGGGTGTTTTCACTGTTCTCTATGTCATGTTTTCCTCCTGTCGTTAGTTTCCCTGGTGTCCCTGTGTTTTCTCCTCCCTCCTCACCTGTGTCTCGTTAGCTGATTGTGTTCACCTGTGGCCCTTGTGTTTTCTCCTCCCTCCTCACCTGTGTCTCGTTAGCTGATTGTGTTCACCTGTGGCCCTTGTGTTTCTCCTCCCCTGCCCGGCTGTTTCTTGTCTTGTAATTATCCCTCCCTGTATTTAGTCTTGTCTCGTGCTGTGTTCAGTGTTGGTGCTTCTTTTGTTGGTGACTGAATTCACCCCGGTGAGTGTCTGTTTTGTATGTATTAGTTTCATTTTCCTTGAAATAAAGGATTATCAGAGTTATCTGCATTTGGGTCCTGCTTCCTTCACTCAACCGTGACATCTCTCAAATCCAACACGGATATGCCTCCAAACTAATGCTACACCCGGGATCAATACCAACCATCCGGGACCAGGCCAGTGAGGACACATCCAATTCTGAAGCTGTAAGTTTTTATTTAGCGGTGTTTTTCCTGATAAAGCTATATCTAGCTTGTAGTATGTAGCATGTAGCTTAGCCGTATCAATGTCGCCTCAACCCCAACTAGTAATCGGTTAGGTGTTTATATGTTCTTGAAACATTTTATTTTGTACGCTCCGCAGTCTTTGCTTTGTCTTTTATTTTAATTATCAGGCATTTGCGAACATGTGTGCGATCTGTGTGAAGGCTGTAAAGCCACGCCTAGCCTAGCCGATAACACAAGTATTTATTCTCCTATGTATTAGTATTTTGTATCCTCTAAAAAATCATATTGAGTAAGTTATAATAACAAACGTAATCTTCTGGAGGTAAGTGCCGTTTTTTCCAGCGTTATGTAAAAGCTTTTGTGATTGTAGTCTGTAAGAACGATCATATATCATCGTTCTGTAAGCTAAGCTAAGCTACGCTACGCTAAGCTACGCTAAGCTAATGAGACTTGCAGTATGTTTACTTGTTTGCGCACATGAATATAAATGGGGGTGTGTTAGGATACAACACTGTATGTATGTATGCGAGGGGACACACACCACGAGTAAAACGGAGCTAAAGCCCTGGTATGTTGTTGTTGACGACATGCATTTACTAATCTAAACCACTTTTTTTGTTGTGCTTTTTTTAACATTGCACAGGCTACGTGGCCAACTTGATGGACCTCATCTTCGACCAAGTCTTTGTGGACCCTGCACCATTATGAGCAACCTGACAGGGAGGAGGTCATCGCCGGGTATGCTACACGGTTCAATTTGGCTGCTGTCTGAACCCAACATAGACATTTCACGGATCAGAGGACAACGCAGGCCGGAATCACCAATCTGATCCTGTGTCCATGGAAGCCCCAGCACCAGCTCACAAAGCTCCTGTTTTTTATGGGTTCAAATAACCGTTGATTTTGACAATAAAGTTCCGAGTTGATATCAAATGTGTCGTGATTATTCATGTTTGGATGGGTAAAGAATATTCTGATTTCAAAAGCATAAGGTTGTGTGTGGACTTTTTTTGTCATACACATGGGTGCGTTATGCCATTGCTGTGTAGTATATAATAGTACATGTACAATGACAGAATGAAAGATTGCATAAAGCCATATACACCAGTATTTATTTCCATGAACAATATTAGCATTCGTTTTACAATTTCAGTCAAAACAAACCACTCAGTGCTCTATTTGCCTCAACTGTAGTCCAACTGTGTTCAGCTCTGTAAATATTCAATGCATTCTGCAGGGACAACACATTTAGGCACACAATCCAGGATGGTCCACCACACAGGTTAGAGTCCTCAAGTTCCTGCATCCGTCTTTACACCTAGTGTGATAAACATATATTGAATGACATGTGAAAAATGTATTCTCTAAACAGACAACTTAGTGAAGCTAATGTTACGTGTGGTATCTCCATGCAGCACATGCTCCGGTTCAGAAGGCATCGTGGCGCAAGTTGCACATGTACCCCTTTAGAAAGAAGTCAATAACTGAGCTTTTAAAACACATGAAACACACATTGCTGACAACTGAGGTGTTGGAGTTATACTTTTTATCACCCTAAGTTATTGAACTTTCCAACGGTTGTTGCACGATGTTGGAAGAAAAGGACTGTAAACTATTAAACGCAATGAGGCCATTGTATATATGCTGAAAATATGAATGTCTCCCTTTATAAATATATATATGTATCGCTGTGTTTGCGTTCCAAACTCTAAGTTACAAACTGTACACATTGCATTCTTGCTAATTAGCCAAAATATCAACGCAATAAGTAGCAAGCATCGTAACAGAGTAAAAATAAATCGGGACAACAGCTTGTCAACTAACCATTCAGAAACGTCCTGCTGCAAACCGAGATGTTTGCACCTCCACCAAAACCTCCGCTGCTTCAGTTTCTGGATCAAATTGATAATATGCTTGAACACATGCATTGCTCTGAGATTACATGTGTATTCCACACTCGTAATCACAGCAAGCATGGTAACGTGACTCTCGCCGGCTCTTCTGCTGGGGGCGTGGTCAGCTGCTGCTCAGAATGTTCATAGGCAGGTTTGGAATAAAGCGAAAATGAGCGAAACGAGGCACGGCTAAAAAATGATCTGTTTGGTATTTTGAAAAATAAAATGTATAAATATACCTTATATAGGTATGGTCATACACTATATCATTTAAATATAGCATGATAGGTCACCTTTAAAGAGTGCCCTGAAACCTTTACGCTGCATTATCCACATCACTGCACACAGTGAAACACATTGTCACAGTGTGAACAGATAATCACCAGAACTGTGTGACTGCCTTCATGGCCCAGTGATGCACATCACATGCTTCCATACTGACAAACACTGACGTTCTTTTACTTTAAAATAATAGGAATCAGTCTTATAATTTAAATCCAGCTTTATTTATACAGCCAGAAAACACAAATGACACATTTGCCTCAACAGGCTTAACACAAGATTCTTTACGCATGCATTATGAATTGTTACTGTGTATCTAGTGTGTATGGAGACTATCAGTAACTGAAGCATTGTTGTCCTCTTCACATGAAAAAATTGAGGATCTTGGCCTTGTAGAACTCCAACTTGCTGCCGTCCATCACCTTCACTCTCTCTTGGGATCCCAGGACGTTCTGGTGGACTTCATCAAACAGCTCCTTTCCAATGGCGGCCTGCACTCTGTCCCGCCAGGCGTTCAGCTTGGGTCTACCTCCAAACACATCCAGGCCGGCGGCCACAGGCTGAGGGAGAGGAGCACAGAGGAGGCCTGTTAGTGTGGAACACCTACAAACCTGTTTCAACCGTTAATGCCTGCCCGTTTACTACAGAGCAGATCATGTTGTCTGAATTGCCTAACAATTATTAAATGTGTTTTAGATACTGTATTTCAACTGTTTTCGACCCTTCAGGCAGCCATTGGTTCCTTTATTTGAGGCAAATTTTTTGGAAATGTACACTCGAGTCACCAATACACATTCATTACTATTACCAGTCCTCATCTTAGAAGATAAAAATCAAGAATATGTTGTAAAAGAAAAAAAAAAGTCCTTAATCTAACCTTAGTTTCTTGTATATAGTCATCATTCAACAGGGTTGTGTTAGGGGGAAATAAGACATATTTCCCTCTTATAGTATAACATAATACTTGAGATAATTAGCATAACCCTGCAATACAAGAACTCCTTTAATTCCAGGTCTTCAACATCAGCTGAGTTTTTTTGTTTGAGGACGTTTTGCCTGAAGCACATAACTTCACAAAAGCTATCGGTTATCAGCACGTGTGCTAGCTATCAGGAGCATATTAAGAGCCATGGGTGTGTGAAGAGAACTGGATACAGAGTTGGAGGCAAGGCTCCGTCATTCCTATGAAAGTTGCTCAGTGGGGCATGAAGTCCAAAATGGCTGTGGACCATCAGAGCGTACACCCTTAGGTTTTCCTTTAGCCTCGCCTCCAGGCGCTTTGTCAGGTCCGGTCTGGGCTCAAGTCAATGAATAGTGAGGAAAAATAACTCTAGATTCTGCTTTTACAGCATTTTACAACCGTTAGGTCCTAATGTCAGTGGGATCAAGTATTTTTTGTGGGCTTAATGACATTAGAGACTGGCGCGGAAGTTGTAGCACCAACGTTTCACCAGTATGAAAATGTGCTTCAATGCTCGGTTCACTTCCTGTGAGTTTTTACACAGAGGTGGAACAAGTAAAGGTCCTGCATTCAAAATCTTAATTAAGTAAAAGCACAAAGGTATCAATAATAAAATACACTTCAAGTACCAAAATTAAAAGTACTCCTTATGCGTAATGGCCCATTTCAGAACATTTACGGGTTATGATTGACGTTAGTGTGCCGGTAATAATTTGATATACTGCTGCTGGATAACTCAACTTATAATAGCTATTTTAACAATGAATGTGTCAGCTTATAACCTAAATCTAAAAAGTAACTAGTAAGTAAAAACTGTCAAATAATGATGTGGAGTAAAAAGTGCAATATAGAAGTACTGTATAAAAGTAGCATACACTGAGATACTGATACTGAGAAAATGTACTTGATTACTATCCACCACAGCTTGTAAAGGCCGTTCAGGCTTCTCTCTCACAGTGACAGTGTAAGCCTCAGGGGAACAACAAGGACACTCATGCACACACGCAGCTTCCCTCCTCAGGCACTCACACTCACGAGCTGCTCCTTCAAACTCCACACAAATAAATAGTTTTCTGACCTTTTGTTTTTTTTCTGAAGCAGAACGGAACAATAACTGCATTCAGTTGCACACACCTTTTGGAACAATAACAACAATGATCCTTATGTCATTGCAGCATCGCCTAGACTCGAGGCTTAATATATTTTACATGTATTCAGAGTTGATATTGGACCTGAAAATTCCCTAGGTAACCTTAAAACTCTTGCACTGCTTTCTCAAATCTAGAAAAAAAAACCATAAAAACATTGTGCTATTCTTGAGAAACAGGTTAGCAGTAATGTCAACGGGAGAGGTAAAAAACTCTTGGATGGTTCTGTCTTTATGGATACGGACCTTTTTGACTCCCATAAAAAAACCCTTCCTCACCTGCATGACCTCCACAATGGCGACCAGGTCGGCGAGTGAGATGTGACCCCCCGCGATGAAGGGTCTGTCCTGCAGGAACTTCTCCTCCAGCAGCTTCAGCGAGCCGCTCAGCTCCTCCACGGCTGCCTCCATCTTCTCCTTCGGGACCTCCACATGCAGAACCTCGGGAATCATAAGCTACAACAGGAAGTACAGATGAAGTAAGACATTACTCAACTCGGTCAATGAGTTCGTCACAGTCTTTTTTTGTACTTTTCAGGAGAAGACGAAGCAGAGGAAATGACTGAGCAGATCATGTGAATGTTTCCCGACCATGAAACTGTGATTATACAGCAGGGGTGTCAGACTCATTTCAGGGGCCACAAACAGCCCAGTTTGATCTCAAGGGGGCCGGAAAGTAAACCATCATACCATAATAACCTATAAATAATGACAACTCCAGATTGTTCCCTTTGTTTAAGTGCAAAAAAGTACCTTCTGAAAATGTTCTCATTTAATGAATTATCTTTTTACAAAACAATATAAACAACCTGACATTTCTTAAGAAAAATAAGAACAATTTCAACCTTTTTATTCCTCAGTTTATCATTGACACATGTGCATTACAACTTATGATTACAGTGTATCTTCCAAAACATTTAGTCACCGGTATCTGGAACTGAACAATATAGTATTTTACTTTATGATCAAAACATCTCGTCAAGATGTAGAAATTATTTTACATTCATTTCCACATCTGTGTAGTAATCCTGACCTCCACCATACAAACTAAAGTGAGAACTACAAACCAAGTATGTTACGTTATCCCCTGCCTTGTTAATGTATCAAATGTAAACATTCAAATGGCAGTGAATGTCTACATTTGGCAGTCATCCCGTGGGCCGTATGTTTGACACCCCTGTTATACAGCATTTAACCGTGTGACTTCCTGAGACAGCATGACACATTACATACTACTTCCTTTGTGACATGCAATTATGCATTTTCCAGTCACTTGCAACACACATTGTATCTATTTAGACCACGAAAAGGATGTTACACTTAATGTTCTGTTTCAGGAGCGCAAGAATCTCTGGTGAGGTCACATGGGTGTCATGACAATCTGAAGCACATCTTTAACATTTACTGCATTTAGACTGAAAGTGCTTCTACATTAAAGGGTACTGGTAAGAATACATTACTATTTGTTGGAGCTGATTTATATTATTTAATTAATAATTAGTCATTTATTTTCTTGCTGGTTTTGTTTATTGTAAATTAACCTTTATTTTGTGTAATTATTGAAGTTAGTTTAAGTTGTGCTTTTATTTTGGAGGCAGCTTTGGGCACCGGGTTATTAGATATATATTAGAGACAGGTGGAGGTGGGATTGGCCCACCACTTAGGGCACATGTTTTTACCAAGGAAACACACAGGAAAACAAAAACATTTGACTGTTGGATATTGGATCTCTTTGGAACAAACTCTTTGGAACAAAAACAGCTTTCTTGCTTGGACTTTGGATACTTTCCCTGATTAAGATTTGCTCTCTGGTGCTCCCGCGGCACTATTATTTTGAGTAAATGTTCTGTTTTACTTCTTTATGATTTGCGTTACAGTATCCAAGTAAGTCTGTAGGGGTATCAAAATCACATGCACAGAGGTTTATAACAATCACAGACACACTTTTTTAAAACTATGTTTTCCCAAAAATACATGGCTTTCCGTCGAAGCGGAAGTTTAGAAATAAATCAAGCACATTACGAATGAATCCAGCAGGAATGTGTACGATGGAATGGATCTCTTATGTTGAGGGAATCATCTTAAAGAAAGCAGAGCATGTGTGATGTCACACTGAAACTGTATACAAAAGTGAAAAACAGAAACTGCTTTCAACAGGCTTATATTGCTCATTGTGATCAGTGTCAGTGAAGGGTGAGAAAAACCTGGACATATCAAACTGCACACTCAGAATAATGGAAAGCAGCAGGAAACCTAAATCAGCCGCTCAGATTCACTCTGGACAAGAGCTTTGCTTCCAGCTGACCTCACCCTCAGTCTCCAGCTTTGGAACAAGAAGAGGGGTCAACAGAGGTGTGAAGGAACAAAGTAGAGTTACTCAAGAACTGTACTTAAGTACAATTTGTGCTTTACGTGAGTATTCCATTTTCTGCTAGTTTGTATTTCCACTCCACTACATTTATGTTATACCTTTAGTTACTTTGCAGATTTGGATGAATGATGTGAAATATAATCAACACTTAAATAAGACTTTAGGTACACCTGGACAAAATTCACAAACTACCCAGCGTTAAATCAAATAATACAAATTTGTTCCACCTTTAGCTTTGACAACACTTTAATGCATCAATAAGAAAATCATAACATATCATATATATCATTGTGAAATGGACCAATCTGCACAATGACTTTAACTTTTGGTAATTGAACTATATTTTGATGTTAATACTTTTCTACTTTTACTTGAGTAACATTTTGAATGCAGGACTTTTACTGTAACAGAGTATTCCTACACTCTGGTGCTTTTACTCAAGTACAAGATCTGAGTACTTCTTCCACCTCAGGGTGTCAGTTAACCTACCTTGAGCCAGAACACCTTGGATCCATGCAGACGGATGGCACAGTGCTGCCAGGACAGATACTCATCGATGCGAGCACGCTGCTGAAGGTCCGCTGGGTACCAGTGCTCTGGGGTCTGAAACTTCTGCGCCAGATACAGCAGGATGGCTGGGCTGCACAGAAACACACAGCTGGTGACTACACACGGGGTACACAAGGGGAACACACAGGACACACACAGGACACTGAATGAATGGGATAATGAGCTCTAGAGAACATTCAAACATGCACCTTTCAGTCAGGGTGAAGTCTCCATCTCGCAGAACAGGGACTTTTCTTATCAGGCTTATCTTCCCAAAGTGATCTCCATACTGCTCACCTGAAACACACACACACACACACACACACACACACACAAATTAATGTTTTCTTTCTCATCCTCTTAATCATCTAATGGCCCCCTGGAGATTGAGAGGGATACAAATAAGTATTATTTTGGTACACAAACAAAACAAGTGTATTGTTTTGGTTCTAAAGCCGTGGTGGAATGTGAAGTACTGTACTTCAGGTACTTTTAACTTAATCTGAGGCTCTTTGTTTTCATGCGAGTTGAAACTTCTATTCCACTATATTTCAGAAGGGAGAAGAGTTTGTAAAATGACATGAATCGCAATCATTCACAACAGAAAGGGTTATATCACAAAACCGTATACATGAACAGTGATACCACTCAAATACAAATATAGCTATTTTATTTACTTTTCAATATTCCAAGGTGGTTTGCTGTTCTAAGATCCTGTTCCACAGTTTGGGAGCCGTAAAGACAGAAAGCAGCCTCCCCAGATTGAAGTGAAATACTTTAGGTTCTTCTAAGAAAGGTGTTCCAGTCTCTCAACACAGAGGATTGTTCTGCATTTAATTGTTTTATTTTTAATACTTTATTTATTTATTATTAATAATTTTCCTCAGTTAACATTTTCGATGCTGAAATGTTCTTGTAACATGATTTTACAGTGTGGTAGTAATGCTTTAACTTCTGATCTGATTACTATTTAACAACACTGCTCTAAACACATACATATCTTACAGCCTGTTAAACTCATGCCTGTAAAATTAAAGATGGTTTTCTTGAGAAAAGCTAACTGGAACGCCACCAATGTAATACATCACAGATCTCTGTCTTACAAACAAAACTAAAAGAGTTTCCAAATGCTGCCACCAGTGCTGCTGTGAGAATAAAACCCTGTGAAAAAGAGCAGCTTCTATAAAAAGTTATATGCGTAAAAAGTTACAAGTGTACAGTTTCAGTTGGACTGTGGACCCTTCTTCCCTCCACCCTCAGCAGCTGTGCATGCTGCAGACCCTCCCGAGTGCAGACAGGCTGGAGGACTGTCAGCAGGGGGGGGCTCCACTCACCGTCCATCAACGAGATGTTCCTCACTTCATGCGGGATGTTGTTCTTCTTCGCGAAGATCAGAACTGAGCGGCAGGGCTGAGAAAGAAGGTCCAAGTAAAGCTCCACCGCCATGGCTGCTGCAGAACAAACTGTCCCTGCTCAGTTCGCTGCCTGAGGAACCAAAGATCCTTGACCAAGATGGTTCACGTCACTGCAGCGACGGACGGGCTGACGGAGGGCCCTCCTCAAACACTAGATGACTCACCCGCGCTGCTGGCTGTTGTCACCATAGATATATATAAACACTAGATGGCTCATGGGAGATTTTCCAGCGTAGCTGACCGGCCGCCATCTTGCCACAGTCAACAGTTACTCTGATTCGCGTTATGGTAGCTGTTGTAAGGTGAGTGATCTGCACAAACATACTCTTAAGTCGCTGAAATCTTGACCGATTTACAAACAGTTTGGTTTATTATAAACATTATTAGCATGGCTATGATACAGGATGCTTGGACATGTTGAAATTGCAGCTTTTCTTTGTGTATGTGGTTGTATTTATTAGCTGGCTAATAACAAGAGGCTGTGAGTGAGACCTAGTATTACAAAGTTGACCCACCAGTGGGAGAGGCAGAACTAGGATGATATGAAGATCTCATGTCAAAAATAATTGTGATAAATGAGACAGAACTGGCCTGTCTGTGAGCACATTTTATGTTGGTTTGGTTCTTCTGATAAAGGTGTGAATATCTAAATAATATACCAACATATGCTGTTGTCATTAGTTGTGTCCCTGTTCTTCAAGCTAAGGCATTGCTAAATTAACAACTCTTGGCTTACAGAGTGGTAACATGAGACCGATTTTTATATATAAAATATAAATGTATTTTAATTATAATTTATTTTAAATATTAACAATATAATAAAATAAATGGAAATATATACACCGGCAAATATTTAATATAAATACCTTGTGTGTGTGTGTGTATAGCTATTGCTTTATCTGATGTTGTTTTCATATGAAAGTCCATGATTATAAGTATGCAGTATCATAACTACATCTTTGATGTTTATAAAAAACCAAACCGTTTGAAAATTGAGCAAGCTATGGTTATTTAAATAGTAAACCATAATGTTATGAATGAGAGAACTGCCTGTTGCAAGATGGCGGCCAAGTGGCAACGTCGGTCTCCATTGGCCAGCAGCGCGGGTGAGTCATCTAGTATTTATATATAGAGAGGCGAAGTCCCTCCCCTTCCGGGAGCCTCCATGGGACCCCGGAAGCGGAAAAATATACATTGAAGTCAATGGAGAGAGAAAGGTTATCTTTTGATCCCGTCTGAATTGTGCCACGAATGACACATATGATGTTTGTCAATTTAAAAGAACATTTTGAAAGTCAAAAAAATAAAAATGTGTCGTAAAACTGTGAAGTTACACATTTGTTTGTGTGAAACCGCTCAGTGAACTACAGGTCTCTGGTCTCGCACAACACGCGTCACCATCACAAAGATGGCCGTCACGTTAGCAAATTTCACCTGTTTCTTTCAGAATGAGGCGAAAAGTATAAAACGAATTGAACATCACTACAAGTCTGGGCACGTTGAGAGCTGTACATACACGAAAGGGGAGTTAGTCGGTTCTGTAACAGCAGCGGGACCGGCTTTACAAGGTTTCGGTGAGTAATATGAGTGCTATGTGTAACGTTAATGTCAGCTAGCTAACATTAGCTAACAAGGTACACTAACGTGTTTTGTTTTAGTAACTAGTTTCCTCCTTAAGAACTTCGTGGTCTCTGTGGATGCTGTGGATAACATTAGTGTTCACAAGAACAAGGTACACTCCCGTGTTTTGTTTGAGTTGCTCTTCAGATTGAAGCGGACAGTTTTATATCGACTATACTGTATGTGTGATCTCCTTTTACATCTCGTTGTGTCATTTGAGTTTATCTGCTGTGTAGATTCAAGGGTTTGGTTATCTAGGCACAGCTGTGTGTGACTCCCTCTGGTGCACTGGTATGTGTTTTCCTAATGTAGAGAGCATTGATTAATTAATAAACTACACACTGAGTCTCGATCCTGACCAAATCCTTTTTTATTGTTGATCAAATGTTTTTCAAAAATGTATTCATACACATTTAGAAAAGTACAATCACAACCAATACAACAATCAGACAAGAGGACAACACTATGGAAAAATAAACCCTCCCACCCCCAGATGCGGACCATCCTTGTATTATTGCTCATTCAATCTATTATAGCATGCTAACAAATGGTACTTACTTTATGTTTACAGATCTGCATGGGAGACGTGATGCAGAGCGCTGTCTGTGATTGTGCACGGGGGATGTACAAATGCAGCCACGCTGCAGCATTGCCATGTGGCAGATCAGCTCCACAGATGTTGAGTGCCAGTGGAGGAAGCCTGGCACTTCAAAAGTAGTCCAGCCGGTGTCTCAACTTTACCAACAGCGAGAGGAGACATACAACCCACTGACCAGAGACATCGCTAACTGTCAACTGGGGGGTTGTAAACGAGGCCGAAGGGGTGAAGGCTTTGTGCAGGACTATCGGGTGACAGTGAGTCTGGTCTCTTTGTGAGTGAGTCGGTGTTTTGGGAGCATCACTGATGGACTTGTGCAGCCATCTGCCCTGCTGGAGGTTAAGTGTCCACACAGCCAGAGGAACATGACCATCGCGGAGGCAGTCCAGTTACCATCCTTCTGTCTCCGTGAGGAGGGTGGGTCAATCACCCATACTGGCACCAGGTCCAAGGGCAGCTGCACATCACAGACCGGAGTCTCTGCTACTTTGTTGTGTGGACCACGAAGGAGGCGATCATCATCCCCAAAGACCCTGCATGGCATGGAAATCTCCTCCTCCTGGAGAACTTCTACACCCAGCATGCTCCCTGTGTTGGCCAGTAGAGAGGAGGACATTTAAATAAACATACTCTTAACACCCTCGGACTCTGCGTTGTGTTTCCTATGTGTGATGGGGTGTTATGCAGAGGGAGGAAAACAGGACACAGCAGATTGTGGTGGAGATGCTGAGCAGTTATTTAATTGTTGCATGTAATTATTATTATACTGCGTGCTTCTTAGTTATTCCATCTTTTGCTGTAACATGGATCTGTATGTAACTCTATTTACTTGTTATCTACCACACTTCCTTCTACATCATTCATTATACATGATGGTGTATATAGGATATATATATTTGTATACATATCTGTAAATTATATAATTTTATTTTTTGTATTTGGGATTGTTGGAAACGTCTTTTTGATCTCTCTATAAACACAAACTGAGTAAGATTGACAATAAAGTTGACTTTGAAAAATATATATATTCTTTATGAAAATAGTGACTGTTGGAGAAATGAATCCAAATGAAAAGTTGGACTGAACTGCAGCTACGCCTTTAAATCTCTACGGACTGTTTTTCAGTGGGATGGCTAGTTCCTATCTTTAAACATTTATTAGTTTTTTCTCAGAACAGATTTGATTTTCTGAAGTTAATTTAACTTTGCCGACCATGTAAGGTCATTATTAAAAGGTACAATCAATTTGTTTAGGGTTGACTCAAATAATGAAAAACATTTCATTTGGATAATTTACTGACAGAATAAGAAACTCGATGCTCTACTCACCTGTTCCCTTTTTATAAAGTGAAACAGTTGAAACGATAGATTTTAGTAAACTTAAAAACAACCTTCTCCAAAAGCTATCAAGGAATATACCGAATACTTGTTTGAGAACTTTATTACATATTTTTTATATAAATAGTTTGATCCATAATTGACAGAAGCGTGTGTTTACACTGACCTGTTACTCATATATTAATGTCTTTGTAACTTCAGTAAACCACTACCTCACTAATTTCTCTCATTCATCACGGTTCAGTAAACTAAGTGATACATGAACCAGTTTAATCATTATAATAACATAGGATTGCAACTCTTTGAAACTGTGTGGCTCTTAAAAGAGCTGTTGTGTTTGGGTGTGCTGGTATCAGGTCAGTCTAAGCCCTCTCTCAGCTGGATGTCCTTGGGCATGATGGTGACCCTCTTTGCTTGGTTCATCTTACTGGGGGGAGCTACATGGATGTCGGTGCAGTCCACAGTCATTTTGCAGTTGAAGGCAGAATGAATTTATTATTGACTCAGAATGAAGCACAACTTCATGTCATACAATACATTGACTTTATTTGTAATTGTGTAAAAAAATATGAGCATTGATTAGCAAGCAGGACCTGCAGGAACAGAGCGGTGATGGATGGAGCTGGGAAGAGAGAAGAAGAAAACAGATCAACTTTATTATCAGATATTAAAAATTCTATTTCAAAACAAGTTGCAGCTCCTACAGTTTTCTAGTGTGTAAAGATGATTTCACATGACCTATGCAAAATATCACACTCAATACATGTGTGTCTCTGGGGGGTGCATTGTGCCTTTGATGTATATAAATAATATACCATAACCAATACTATTACGTACAGTGGAAATCAGGGTGCCAGAGCAGGTCAGTGTGCATGTTCCTCAGGGTCTCAGCAGTTACAGGTGAGGTAAGGGAAAAAAAGAGAAAAAGGTCAGTAACAACACTTTAAAGTAACAACACTTTAAAGTAACAACACTTTAAAGTAACAACACTTTGAATAATTATCTCTTCTAACAATTTTCTCTCAGTAAGCACACAACTACTGTCTTTCCAACAAACAGATTGACTCACTGTCACTGTCATCACAATGATCACCCCTGCCTGCCTTCCACTCTCCCTGAACTGCTTCCTTAGCACCCGGTGGAGGGAGCAGTAGGCTACTCTTCAAATGTTTCACAAAATACTTACCATCATGACTACTCTTACTGTTTAATATTTTGGTTTACTTCATGTAATAAAATAATAACTTCATGGTAAGGCTACTAAAACTGACAAGGCTAAGTAATGTAATGCTAACTAACGTGCTCGCTACTCATCGCTACTAGCTAGGTAGCTAACTTGACTATGTTCCATGCACAACATGTATCTATGATATTACCTGATATGTCTGATCCAGCGGCTCCTGGTCCTTTCATCAGACGGGAAGCGATAGAACGAGCAAGTGGTGTGATCACTTGTGTGATTGCAACCTGGTACAAAGCACACAGGCATCTTGTAAAAGTGAACCAACCACTTGGAGCAACTTGGAGCATTATCGCCTGTGACATCACTTACGCGACCCAGAATGGGATTTGGGATTTGTAGTCTTTGTAGTCGCGTATTTTTCATAGTCTTATATTTCAACAGTTGTACGACAAAATGTGACTTTTTTGACATGGAAATGATTGTTTAAGATTGACAAACATCATATGTGTAGTTCGTAGCACAATTCAAACGGGATCAAAAGATACGTTTTCTCTCTCCATTGAATTCAATGTATTATTTTTTCGCTTCCGGGGTCCCATGGGCCGGAAGTAGATGGGCGTGACTTTGCCTCTCTATATCTATGGTTGTCACTACCCGATCCGCCCCCCTGCCCGATCGGTACTGCGCATGTGCGAGATGGTCCGCCATATTGGACAACTCCAGACGGCAACCCAAGTTGGACACTTGACACAGTGGCTTTTAGCAAAGCTCAAAAAATGAAAAGAGAGAGAGAGAGATGAGTTATTGTTATTACAACGTGACTTCACTTTTATTTGGGGTTAAGTACATTGTCAGAATAAGTGAGAAATGGGTTTAACTTCTGTTAGACAGCGATATGCCATACATTTTTGCATACATTCACAGTAAATATGTATTCAGTATGATAGCTGTCTAACAGAAGTTAAATCCATTTCTCACTTATTCTGACAATGTACTTAACCCCAAATAAAAGAACCCAATAAAAAGAGTTGTTAAATAATAGTGATGTCACGTTGTAATAACAATAACTCATCTCTCTCGAGTTTTCTTTTTGAGCTTTGCTAAAAGCCACTGTGTCAAGTGTCAATCTTGGGTTGCCGTCCGGAGTTGTCCAATATGGCGGACCATCTCGCCATGGGCGCGGGAAGGGGGGTGCTGAGGGCGCTGCAGCACCCCCTAGCGGCAGGCAAGGGGTGCGGAGCTCCCCTGTCTGAATTATTATTTGTCGGTTATTGCTGCTCCCGCTGTGCATAATCTGTGTAATATGTAGCCAATAAATTCCACATTGTTGGTAAAATAATATTTTGGCCTGCCCCGAATGTTTTTTCACCGGACAATTCTAGCTCAATAATATAATACATTAACCGTGTTTTACGTGAACCTCATCATGACACTCGAGAGGACGGCAGGACTGTAATTTCCCGTGTTCGGTGAATGCAACAGAGGCAAGACACCACACCAATCAGAGAGTTGCATGGAAATAAAAGTGTGCTTGTGTCATTCAAACGTGTGTGTGTGTGTGTGTGTGTGTGTGTGTGTGTGTGTGTGTGTGTGTGTGTGCGTGCGTGCGTGCGCGTGCGTGCGTGCGGACATAGCGCATTTAGTGTGTGCGAGAAAGCGGGAGAGAGAGAGAGGGACCGGTGCCAGCAGCAGGGACCGTGTTGTTAGCATCTGGTTAGCTAGCTGCGCTAACGGACATACGGAGCTGTTGTTGTTGGTTCCACAACAAGCTGGAGGAGAGCTCTCCTCTCAGACTGAGAGGCTCAGGTGAGCTAAAGGACTCTGAGTGTTTAGATAGTTAACTTTAGTCTAAGTTATCTCAGTGGGTCTCAAACGGTTTGGTCACAAATTATTCAAAAGATTATTTCCGCGGCACACCTTCATATGATAATTATAGTGATAAAACAAATAAGAGAATAAAGGAAAAACAGTTATTAAATACTATATGGCAGTAAAACAAGAATACAGTTTGAAAGGAGAGTGATTTGTAAAATATCCATAAAGAAAAAGAACATCTGCTTACAGTTGTGTTTCATCTGGGTGTTGAGAGATGTATCCATAGATCTCTTAATGTTGCTCTCAAAGTGCACCAGATTGATGCTTTTAACTTCAATATTTAAAAAAAATCTTCCCGGGGGAGCTTCCCCCCGGACCCCCCTAGAGGAGGTGAGGTCCGCTCCCCACTCGTAAAAAATAGCACTTTACCCCTGCCTATATGCCGTGAGCTGATTATCGAGCCTTCATTGTAACAGTTGCGGGTGTACTGTGTGTTTGCGTGTGGGGAGTGCTTTTGTGCGTGCTCTCTAGTGCCCGTAATAGTGTTCACTGGAGTCCAGCACCTCAGCACACCCACTCAAAATACCTTCCCGCGCCTCTGCATCTCGCACATGCGCAGTACCGATCGGGCAGGGGGACGGATCGGATAGTTGTTGTTTTTTTTGTGGTTTTTTTTATTGAACATTTTTAGAACATACAAAAGCTCGGTGAGGATATCATCAACTTATCAACATAAGTGCAAGACATTCATTCACAATAAGACAAAAATAATACATCCAATAAGAGCCAGGGGGAGAGAAAAAAGCATAAAGGCACAAAAACATTTGAGAGGCATTAAGCTTACTTAAAAATAATAACCATTTGGAAATGTCATTGCAAATCTTTATAGACATGTTACAAGATTGTATTTTCCTAAGGGACAGAAAAAAGGACTTGATCTCATTTATGAAACAGGGAAAGGAGGGCTTGCCTCCTCTCCATTTACTACAATGTAAATGGTATTTACCCAAAATAATAATTATATTTACCAAATCAGATATGGGAGAATCCAAATTATCAATATAATATAAAATGTGATATATTTTGAAGGCCGGAATGTTTGTTAATTTAAGTAACAACCAATCTCTCACATTCGACCAAAACAATTTAGAAAAAGGGCATGAGAAAAATAAATGTTCCAACGATTCATCAGATAAATTACAAAAGGAACATGGTTCCACTTCAAATTTAAATCTTGAATTTAAAAAAGTAGAAACCAAGTTTACTTATCAATACTAAACCAAAATTAAATTATACCTCCTTTGAAAATCTCGTTTTTAGTCTTACGCATCCGACCTGGAAAACTTTGCAGCCAATCTTATTTGTTACAGTGTACCGTGCACCAGGTCCTTATTCAGAATTCTTATCAGAATTCTCTGAGTTTTTATCAACTTTGGTTCTTAAAACAGATAAAGTAATTATCGTAGGTGACTTTAATATTCATGTTGACGATGATAAAAATAGCCTTACTGTTGCATTTAACTCTATATTAGATTCTGTTGGTTTTTGTCAGAGTGTAAATAAACCAACCCACTGCTATAATCACACTCTCGACCTTGTTCTGACTTATGGTATTGAAATTGAGCAACTATTAGTCGAACCGCATAATCCTGCTTTATCCGACCATTTCTTAGTAACTTTTGAAGTACTGTTACTAGACTACAAAGCATTAGTCAAAAGCTCCTGCAGCAGTTAGTGCTATAGCCAAATTTAAGGAAGAGATTCCACCAATACTTAACTCGATAGCATGTCTGTATGTGGGGAGGAAACTTATACAAAATGTCCACCACCCCAAATTGATCATGTTGTTGATAGTGCTACAGATGCGCTGCGAATAAAATTAGGCTCTGTTGCTCCTTTGAAAAAGAAGAAAATAAAACAACATAGATTAGCTCCATGGCATAATGCCGAAACCCGCAAAATTCGAGACAACTTGAAAGGATATGGCGTTCCACTAAACTTGAAGAATCTCGTTTAATTTGGCATATTACTCTCAATAAATATAAGAAAGCACTGCGTAAAGCGAGAGCAGCCTACTACTCTTCATTAATAGATGAGAATAAGAATAATGCAAGATTTCTTTTCAGCACTGTAGCCAGGCTGACAGAGAGCCATAGCTCGATTGAGCATTCTATTCCCATAGCACTCAGTAGTAATGATTTTATGTGCTTTTTTAACGATAAAATTGTTACTCTTAGAAACAAAATTAATGACCTCTTGCCTTTGACCAGTATAGTGTTATCAACTCCCGGAAACGTAAGTTCTAATATTACACTAGATAGTAAACTAGAATGCTTTTCAGCCATAAACCTTGGACAATTAAATGCAATGATTCTCTCTTCTAAACCATCAACGTGTATGTTAGACCCAATTCCAACTAAGCTGTTGAAGGAAGTTTTTCCATTAATTAGCACTTCTTTATTAAATATTATGAATATGTCTTTATTATCAGGCTATGTTCCACAAGCATTCAAAGTAGCAGTGATAAAACCGCTTCTTAAAAAGCACAACCTCGAGCCAGAGGTTTTAGCCAATTATAGACCTATTTCTAATCTTCCGTTCCTCTCAAACATTCTTGAGAAAGCAGTCGCAAAACAGTTGTGTGATTACTTAAAAAATAATGATTTATTTGAAGATTTTCAGTCTGGCTTTAGAACACATCATAGCACAGAGACAGCTCTGGTTAAAGTCACAAATGACATTCTAATAGCCTCTGACAAGGGACTTGTCTCTTTTCTTGTTTTGCTCGATCTCAGTGCTGCATTTGATACTATCGATCATGATATCTTATTGCAAAGACTAGAGCACTTAGTTGGCATACAGGGAACTGATTTAGGCTGGTTTAGGTCATATCTATCTGAACGCTCTCAGTTTGTACGTGTCAATGATGAATCTTCCACGCAAACCAAAGTTAGCCATGGAGTGCCACAGGGCTCAGTGCTCGGACCTATTTTGTTCACATTATATATGCTTCCGTTAGGCAATATTATAAGGAATCATTCTGTAAATTTTCATTGTTATGCGGATGATACTTAACTATATTTATCAATCAAGCCTGATGAAATTAATCATCTAAATAAAATTCAAGACTGCCTCAAGGACTTAAAAACGTGGATGACCTTAAACTTTTTGATGTTAAACATGACCAAAACTGAAGTTATTATACTTGGCCCGAAGAATCTACGAAACAAATTATCTAAAGATATACTAACTATGGATGGCATTAATTTGGCCTCCTTACAGGTGAGACTGTAAGGAATCTTGGTGTTATATTTGATCAGGATTTATCCTTTAACGCCCACATAAAATCAATTTCCATCTACGTAACATTGAAAAAATCAGGCATATCTTGCCTCAAAACGATGCAGAGAAACTAGTCCATGCATTTGTTACTTCAAGGCTGGATTATTGTAACTCTTTATTATCAGGGTGTACCAAGAAGTCAGTCAAGTCGCTTCAGCTGATTCAAAATGCTGCAGCTCGTGTACTAACCAGAGTTAGGAAAAGGGACCACATTACTCCTGTTCTGGCTGCCTTACACTGGCTCCCTATAGAACACAGGATAGAATTTAAAATTCTTCTTCTCGCCTATAAAGCCCTTAATGGGCAGGCGCCATCTTACCTTAAAGAACTCATTATACCCTACTGTCCTACTAGGGCATTGCATTCCAAGAATGCAGGGTTGTTGGTTGTTCCTAGAGTCTCTAAAAGTACAATGGGAGCCAGAGCCTTTTCTTATCAAGCTCCACATTTGTGGAATCAGCTTCCAGTTTGTGTTCGGGCGGCAGACACCCTATCCGTTTTTAAGAGTGCGCTTAAGACCTTCCTTTTTGATAAAGCTTATAGTTAGGGCTGATTAGATTCAGCCCCTAGTTTTGCTGATATAGGCTTACTTTGTCGGGGGACATCTTACTTCTTCCTTCTCTCTGTCTATACCTGTGTACTCTCATGTTCCGATTAACCCAGCTTCCCCAAATTTCTTTCTTTTTGGTGTCTATATATGCTGGGATTCGGAGTCATGGATGATCCTGCGGTCCTGTGTCCTGCATCGCGAGCCCTGGATCTTGAGTTGTGGCTGTGGTCCTGGATCATAGGTCTTGGATGGATATCCTCGTGGATTCATCTTCCTAGTATACGCACATGCATTTCCAAACATTTGGACTACCTATGTTGCAAATGTTTCGAATAGAGCATCCTAATTATGTTGCAGAAATGTTCACCAAAACCCAGAAATGTTAGAGTTTCCATTAAAAAGGAATGTTCAACAGTATCAAAAGCCTTGTAAAAATCCAGAAATAGTACGAGACCTTCAGTATTAATAAACTCCTGGTAATCGAGCATATCCAATATCAGTCTGGTATGGTTATGAATACTTCTGCCCTTAATAAAGGCTGATTGACATTCATCTACTAGTTGATTCAGACCTGAGTTTAACCTGTTAGCATAAACATGTGCTAACCGTTTGTAATCATTACATAGTAGGGTAATAGGTCTCCAATTATCCAACAAAAGATTATTTTTATTTGGTTTTGGAATTAAGGTAATAAGGCCATGTTTCATGGTTGGCGAAAGGTTTCCTGCTGAAATGCAATCTGTGAAAGCCTTATAAAGCATTTTTTCGCACATCTGACCAAAAATATTTGTAAAACTCTATGGTTATACCGTCCAGCCCTGGTGATTTGCCACCAGACATTTGCAGTAATGCTAATTAGTAATCTAATTATTCAATTTTTAGTCGATCATCCATATACTGTTTAAAAGGATCATCTATTGTCTTTTTGAATTCTGTAATTTTACTAAAAAAGTTATCACAATTTTCTTTAGAAAACTTTGAGTTATATAAATTGCTATAAAAAAATCTAATTTCTTCGTTTATCTGGTCTTGATTTTCAATAGTGACATCATTAACACTCAGTTTTTGGATATTCTTTTTCACTTGTCTTTGCTTTTCAAGATTGAAGAAATAAGTGTTTTTCTCTCCTTGCTCAATCCATCGGGCTCTCGAACTAATAAAAGCTCCCTTAGCTTTTTCCAAATACATATTGTCTAATTGAGTTTGTAAATTGTTCAGTTTAATTTGCTCATCCAATGATAACTCAGCTTTAAGGCATACATTATTAATTTCACTTGTCATCTCTTGTTGTTTTTGTTTCTTTAATCTAGAGGAGTATTTACTGGAATTTATCGAAATCTGTCTCACACTAAATTTAAACCATTCCCATTTACTGAGAGATGACATATCCAAAGCCAGAGTTTCTTTTATCAGTTGTTTGATCTTTTTACAAAAATCTGCATTCTCCAAAAGACTATTATTGAATTTCCATATAGGTTTAAGATTGGGACTGAAGTTGCATAGTAAAAAGGATAAATAGATGACACAGTGATCAGTCAGAGAGGTGATGCTGAAATGTCACACTTTGAGACATTATTAGTTAAACTAACAGAGATTAACCAATAATCGAGCCTAGAACACTGACCATTGTTAGAAGAGTTAAACCAGGTATATTGTGACTTTGAGGGATTATTTATTCTCCAAACGTCAGTTAAACTAAGTTTAGAGGCCAAGTGAATAATAGAATCATTAAAATTATGACAATGTCGTCTTAAAGGAAGACGATCTAACCACTCATCAGGAACTACATTAAAATCCCCTCCGATTATAATCTTATCAGTCATATAAAGTACTTTCCATTCCTCTAATTTTTGGCACAAGATTGAAAGAAAATTATTGTTTTTAATCTTTCTGTTATATCCATAAACACACACCAGTATGTAATTAGTCCCATTAACATCAGTCACAACCATTAGCCAATGATCGTTTGTATCACTCCTATGGTCAATTATATTTCCAGGTAACCTGTTAAATAAAATCATCACTCCAGCCGAATGTGATGTTCCATGGCTGAAAAAAATGTTGTCTCCCCATTGTACTTTCCAGAACTTAGTATCTGCCTCTGCAGAATGAGTTTCTTGCAGAAAAACACACTTTGCCTTTTGTTCCTTACAAAAGAGAAAAATTGCCTTACGTTTCACATTGTTTTTTAGCCCCCTAGCCAGTGGCGGCGCCAGAGAATTTCTCTAGGGGGTGCTGTGGGGTAGATTGACGTTTCATAGAGGGTGCTCAAACATTAAGCGTTTTCCATTAATGCACCAGCACTACAGTTGAATTTTCTACTGCAACACTTCCCACACGCACACACAGTGCACCCGCGACTGTAACAATGAAGGCTCGATAATCAGCTCACGGCATATAGGTGTAAGCAGGGGTAAAGTGCTATTTTTACAAGTGGGGGATGGACCTCACCTCCTCTAGGGGGGTCTGGGGGCATGTTTCCCCCGGGAAGATTTTTTTAAATATTGAAGTTAAAACAGGGTTGCCAACTCTCACGCATCTGGCGTGTGACACACGCTTTCACTCTCAATCTCACGCTCTCACGCTGCCCAAACTATTCTCACGCCAAAAACAAGAATACCGAAGGCTAGAAACGGTTTTGAAAACTTTTGTCACGTAGTGATCGTCTTCTCAATAGAACATCTTTGATAATGTCTTCTGGCCAATCAGAATCAAGATAACGGCGTGGTGTTGTTCCAGAAAGTCCCGACGGAGAATACTTTTGCTGTAGTGCATCTCTATCGATACAACATTACGTGTTGATAGAAATCAACACGTAATGAAATCAGACCCCACGGTTTGATGATTGATAGGTGTGTGGGCTGTCTTTCATTTTGACACACAGAACAATGGGGGCTATGCACCCTTATCCACAATGTAAAGTCATTCACAGCCTCTTCCCTCTTCTCTCTGTGAGGAGCAGCCTCAACAGTAGTATTGTTCTACTAGGCCAAAATAGAGTCAAAGAGTATATGAGAGTGAGAGTATGTTAATTAATATATGTGGCAGTTTGGAGTAAGTCTGTACATTTGTTTGTGTGTGTGTGTTTCATGTATAGGCCTCTCGCGATAATTTATTTTGTTGGATACATTTTCCCGGAAATTATTGAGATAAAGGATAATATTGTCGGCACCGTTGTATGACCATTTTAGACCACTGACATAATGATGATATATAATAATAATTCAAGTACATCCTTTCAAACGGCTAGTCACATCCTCATGTAAATGGCAATTTATCGAGTTCATTTTTATTTATCGTACGATACGTCAATTAATTGCTTATCGCGACAGGTAGGCCTACACAATAAAACAGTGGAAACAAACATGTGTTTGACTTTCAATAGTGAATGAAACTTTGTGCCCTTTATAGTCTGTGTCCAATATTTTGTATTTGTATATATTGTATATATATCATATATATATATATATATATATATATATATATATATATATATATATATATGCTAAGGTCCCGCTGCTGACACGATCGCAGTCATTTCGTGCGCATATGTAATTAAACCCATGATATCAAAATCTCACTCCAGCCAGGTACCCAAAGTTTGCAACCCTGAGTTAAAAGCATCAAACTGGTGCACTTTGAGAGCAACATTAAGAGATCTATGGATATATCTCTCAACATCCATATGACACAGAACTGTAAACAGATTTTCTGTTTCTTTATAGATATTTTACAAATCACACACCCTTTTAAAACAAACCGTTTGAGACCCACTGAGATAACTAGACTAACGTTAACTATCTACACTGAGAGCCCTTTACTTCACCTGAGCTGAGGTTATCTGAGACTCTCAGTCTGACAGGAGAGAGTTCTCCCTCCACCTTAGGCGCATTCACACTGCGGTACTTTTCCCACAAAGGTTCATGCAAACTTAGTTCAGTGAACTCTTTTATCGCGTTCACACCAAAAAGAGCCGGTACTAAATATAGCTCTTTTCTCACAAAAGAGCCGCTCGTAAGTCCCTGCTAGAGAGCAGGGACTTTCGAGCGGCTCTTTTGTGAGAAAAGAGCTATATTTCTGATTGGCTGGGCGGATTGCAAACCACGCCCCGTAAAACTTCCAAAAAGTTTTGTGAAGCCGCCATTTTATTATCCTCGCATTAGCATTATTAGCATTAGCATTAGCCCAGCGCAGAAACGCAGAGAGACTAACTTATGGCAACACAAAATAAAACATGGGAGCGGTGGAGATGAGGAGGTGTCGGCGTTCTGGCGATTTACTCGGAAGGCTTCAGTAGAAGCTGCTGGGAGTCCCAGCAACTTCTACTGAAGCCTTCCCCAACTCCGGGGACTTCCGGCCGGGGACTCCGGGCGGCAGTATCCGCCGTGAAGTTGTTTGTAGCCTGCCAGTAAACCCAAAGCAGAAGAAGAAGAAGTGAAGTCAGCGGCTTCATTTGCCTAATCCACCCCCAGGGACTTTTTCCGGTGTGAACGCGATCTGTACTTAGTTCATGCGAACTAAAGAGTTTGCATGAACTAAGTTCGCATGAACCTTTGTGGGAAAAGTACTGCGGTGTGAATGCGCCTCTTGTTGTTGAAAAAGCTCCTTATATCCGTTAGCTTGGCTAGCTAACACCAGATGCTAACCACAACGATCTCCGGTAGATACCCACCGGTGCGCGAGGCGAGCTCTCTCGCTCGCGCACGCACACAAAATGGCTCGTGCCACACACACACACACACACACACACACACACACACACACACACACACACACACACACACACACAGAGCTTGAATGAAACACAGAGACCAGAGAAGCTACTTGTAGGCTACTCACGACGCTAGGCTATTATGTGCAGAATCCCTCTCGCTTTCAGGTGGTTTTGATTGAGTGCCCACACGTGGACGTTTAAGGACTAAAAAACGATCCATCTTTCACTTTGCTGTTAGCAAATAATTTGGTGCTCTAGCTAACAGGAAGTCACTCAAGTGTCAAAGTAATTTAGCCTATGGGTAGGTCAAAAATCGAATGGGTGCTGGCCATTGGCCTAATCATATCACCTGTGTTGGCTTTATGTTTTTGGTCAAAAATGTGTTTGTTTCACATTTGCATTGATGTAATGAATAATGTTTCTAATTTAATAAAAATAATAATAATAATAATTTTCAAAAAAAACATTTCTTGGGGGTGCTTAGGGGGTGCTTTGGCAATCCTGGGGGGTGCCGCCCCTGCCCCTAGCATTTAAGGATATGAACGATAACATTGAAAGAGCAAAGATAGAAACCTTAAGAAAATGCGCAAAGTAATGCTATATCGATGCGCAGGAGTGAGTAACCTAGCCCTTAACAAACATATTAGTGCAATAGCTCACAACATTTTGAATATAACCTGAGACAAGTCCAATCATAAAAAAGAATAAACACTCAAACTGAGAACTTCAGCATACCTACTGAGGGCCGAAAACCTGCTCCCTATCCCTCCAGTTAATTACTGCGGTGTTTTTCACGTTATTCCGGGTCTACTCTTTTGTTGTCAATCAGCGTGAAGCCTTCCTTCAGAAAAGCTCTCTTCCCCTTTCTCCTGGCTTCTTGAACCAGTAGCCACAGCTTGGAGCGAGCCTCCCGGTCCTCCTTGGAGAAATCCTTTTTGAAACGAATGTGCATCTCGCTGCAGACTCTCGCATCTTTGGACTTTTTCCAGATCTCGTCACGAACAGTCCTCATCCCGAACTGAATGATGATTGACCTCGGTGTGTTGTTGGAAGTAGCTGCATTACCCTTCATACCCAGCCGATGGACAGTGTCTACTGAGTCACGGAGCTTTTCCACAGACAGCGGAATAACTCTTGTGAGTATCCCGATCACAGCTTCTCTTGTGTTTTCTCCTTCTTTTTCAGGCAGACCATTCATCCTCAGATTCCACCTCCGTTTGTAGCGGGCTTGCTCCTCGCCAGACTTACGTAGTAAAGTGTTATCTTTCAGAAGATCATCAAACTTTTTCTGAAGAGCAGAAATGTCTTTCTTATTTTCTTTAGCTGCTTCAGTGTTTGCTTCAATGCGTTTTTCAAACTTTTTTAACAGCTCTGTCTGTTCATCCATTTTTCCGGATAAGACTTCTATTGCCTGGAGAATGGTGCTGCTGCTATCTTCTGCCATCTGTGTTTCGCCATGAACCTTTGATTTCTTTGGATTCAGTCCTTTAGTTGGTGTGTGGTCCCAATTTTTTTTGTGTCCCTTAGAGTTGTCCGCTTCCATGTCCTCAATATCCGAGTCGTCACACGCCTCACGGAGAACTTTTAAGTTGTAATCGTGGTTGGTCATGCTAGCAGGCACTTTATGTCAAAAGTGTTGGTAACTGAAGAGTTAAGTAAAATGTGACTATTTAAGCTTCTATAATAAGTTAAAGTGTATCATGAATAAGCTATTGCCTGTCAGTTTTGCAGTCAATGACTCAAATCTAAACTTTTTTACGAGCCTGCAACGTTGCTGCTTCTCACTCCGCCATCTTGAAGCCTCTCCGACGGATCGGGTAGTGACACTGGCCAATGGAGACCGACTGCCACAGGCAGCTCACTCATTCATAACATTATGTCTATGGTGCTCTATTGAAATAACCGTAGATTGCTCCATTTTCAACCAATTTTCAAACGGTTTGGTTCGTTATAAACATCAAAGATGTAGTTATGATACTGTATACTTATAATTATAATCATTAACTTTTTTTTTTCAACATGTCTTGTTATCTCCTGTATCATAGCCATGATAATAACGTTTATAATAAACCAAACCGTTTGTAAATCAGTCAAGATTTCACACACTGTTGCTGGTATTTTGGCCCATTCCTCCATGCAGATCTCCTCTACAGCAGTGATGTTTTGGGGCTGTCGCTGGGCAACACGGACTTTCAACTCCCTCCAAAGATTTTCTATGGGGTTGAGATCTGGAGACTGGCTAGGCCACTCCAGGACCTTGAAATGCTTCTTACGAAGCCACTCCTTCATTGCCCGGGCGGTGTGTTTGGGATCATTGTCATGCTGAAAGACCCAGGCACGTTTCATCTTCAATGCCCTTGCTGATGGAAGGAGGTTGTCACTCAAAATCTCACGATACATGGCCCCATTTATTCTTTGCTTTACACGGATCAGTCGTCCTGGTCCCTTTGCAGAAAAACAGCCCCAAAGCATGATGTTTCCACCCCCATGTTTCACAGTAGGTATGGTGTTCTTTGGATGCAACTCAGCATTCTTTCTCCTCCAAACACGTCTAGTTGAGTTTTTACCAACAAGTTATATTTTGGTTTCATCTGACCATATGACATTCTCCCAATCCTCTTCTGTATCATCTAAATGCTCTCTAGCAAACTTCAGACGGGCCTGGACATGTACTGGCTTAAGCAGGGGGACACGTCTGGCACTGCAGGATTTGAGTCACTGGCGGCGTAGTGTGTTACTGATGGTAGCCTTTGTTACTTTGGTCCCAGCTCTCTGCAGGTCATTGACTAGGTCTCCCCGTGTGGTTCTGGGATTTTTGCTCACCGTTCTTGTGATCATTTTGACCCCACGGGGTGAGATCTTGCGTGGAGCCCCAGATCGAGGGAGATTATCAGTGGTCTTGTATGTCTTCCATTTTCTAATAATTGCTCCCACAGTTGATTTCTTCACACCAAGCTGCTTACCTATTGCAGATTCAGTCTTCCCAGCCTGGTGCAGGTCTACAATTTTGTTTCTGGTGTCCTTTGACAGCTCTTTGGTCTTGGCCATAGTGAAGTTTGGAGTGTGACTGTTTGAGGTTGTGGACAGGTGTCTTTTATACTGATAACGAGTTCAAACAGGTGCCAATAATACAGTTAACAAGTGGAGGACAGAGGAGGCTCTTAAAGAAGAAGTGACAGGTCTGTGAGAGCCAGAAATCTTGTTTGTTTGTAGGTGACCAAATACTTATTTTACCGAGGAATTTACCAATTAATTCATTAAAAATCCTACAATGTGATTTCCTGGAGTCTTTCTCCGCATTCTGTCTCTCATAGTTGAAGTGTACCTAGGATGAAAATTACAGGCCTCTCTCATCTTTTTAAGTGGGAGAACTTGCACAATTGGTGGCTGACTAAATACTTTTTTTGCCCCACTGTATATCTATGCTCCTCTCTACCAGCCCCCACACCCCCGCTTACACTGCTTCCTCTTTCAGGCTCTTTCTTCATGTTGCCGGATTCTTTTTTTCATTCAGTACAATACAGACTGTGGAAATCTAGTTCAATTAACCTGCAGAGGTGGGAGAAGTACCAGAGTGTAGGAATACTAGACTGTTACAGTAAAATTCCTGCATTCAAAATGTTGCTCAAGTAAAAGTAGCAAAAGTATTAGCATCAGAATATACTTAGCAAAACTAAAAGTACTCACTATGCAGATTGGTCCATTTCAGAATAATATATATGATATGTTTTATAATGATTGATCATTAAAGTGTTGTCAAAGCTGGTAAAGGTGCAGCTAGTTTGAATGACTTTGTATACTGCAGGGTAGCTTGTGGATTTACTCCAGGTGGAACTAAAGTCTGATTCAACACGTGACTTGATCATATTTCACATCATTCATCCACATCGGAAAAGTAACTAAAGGTGTTAAAGAAATGTAGTGGAGTAAAAGTACACCATTTACCTCTGAACTGTAGTGGAGAATTACAAAGTTTAGCAAAAATATGGGAATACTCAAGTAAAGTACAATTATCTCAAAATTGTACTTGAGTGCTAACACAATAGCAATGTTTTGGGGTTAAAGGTAAAATATATTAAGATCAAAAATATCAATGTCATGCTGGCTTAGAGGGAATGGTCTGCCTGTGCTTTGTTGTCACCAGAGAACAGGATGATGCTAGCACTATCCTAACCTTGTACTCCACTATATTTCAGAAAGAGAAGAAAAAATTATAAAATGACATGAATCATAATAAGTACACCAAACAAAGTATATGTCTACGATCACATAAATTATTAGCCAGTCAATTATAACAATTTTTAAATCATAATTAATTCAAAACATAGTAATTGTTCCAGTTTCTCATCTATGATTTTACATACTTTAGATACATTTTCCTGGTTATTATGATATTATTTTTAGTGAAATAACTTTTTCGATTGCAGAACTTTTCTTGGAACCTTGTGTTTGTAGTGTGGTATTAGTACTTTAAAGCAGGGGTTCTCAAACTTTTTGTTTATGCGGACCACTATTTATTATCAAGGGTTTTTGCGGACCACCTCATATGCAAACCATACAAATAAGTACATATATAAATGTAGTGTTAAAACGCCGATATTTTTTATAGTTAATCATAGACAATCAAAAGTAAATTGAAGCCTATCTGATACTTTTGTGACCTGTGTCTGTCTGCGTTGTGTATGTTTCTCAAAGAGGACGGCGGACGCAGTCATATCAATCAATGTTAACTTGGAAAGCCAAAACATTGATATTTTAATTGAATAACATTAGGTGACATTATTGTGGCACATCAGTAAAGCCTTAAATAGAAATATATAGGATGGCAGGCATAATTGAATGCATTTTAACTGCACAACAACTGAATGAGTTTATTTCACTCTTAGACCAGGGGTACCAAATGTATGCAGACTGCTGCAATAAGTACATTAATTAACTGTCTCATCGATGTTTGTCTGAATTAATATGATAATATTAACATTCATATTATTCCTATCAGCTGTCAATCACTGTTATGATGCGGCGATTACCATTCTGTTCAGCAAAACGCCTCACAAACTGATTAAGATCCAAAGCTTTAGTGTGTTTTGATTCAATGCTGAGTACAGCCAAACTTGACAGTCTCTTCTCTGTCATTGTAGACCGCAATTACCTTGTTCCTTCCGTCTACAGTACTTGGGTCCGGATGCTTCTCGTTCTATTTCGTATATGGCTTCGCCCTCTAAGGCTATCGCTATTGGGTAATCCCCCTGCGCCCCCGCGCAGCACTGAAAACTTGTAGTCCACGCCCACCCGCAAGGTGGGCCCCACCCTCGGGTCTCCTTCCGGTATAAATAGGAAGGAGGCCCGGCAATCTGCACCATCTTTTCTTCAGCAAACCAGCACAGTTACTGAAGCACAGCAATTGAGAATCATCATGCATGCAACAACTGCGTCCGTGATTGTCCCTCATGTGGCTCTGGGTTCATAATGAGTTATGACCATAGACTGTATATATAAATGGACGTATTAAATAAATGGACGTCATAAATGGACGTCACCCATAGGATTCTGCAGAGTTGCCGAGAAGCCCTTAGTAGGCGGAGTCGGCTACTAACGGCTCGACAGTGACGTCAGAGTCTAACTCCCGCCTTCTCCCGCCTGCTCCAAATAAGGGCAAAGAGGCGGAGCTTAGCTTCCTAGCTCAGGCTAAGAAGCTAAGCTAACATGCTCTCAGTATACTAGTGACTGTATGGATAATCGGAGACAGCTATGTCCGGCGTGGAGCCCAGAGAGCTACAGAGACCATCGGCAGCAACCTTGGCCTCGACCTGAGGGTGTGCTGGTTCGGTTGGGGTGGACTGCGCTGGAGAGGTGTCCTCCATTTCTTTTCCTACTCCCTGCGAGGAAGAGCAGTCCCGGATGTCCTCCTCATCCACTGTGGTGGCAATGACTTGGGGGATGTGCCCAGTGTTCAGTTGCTGAACCAGATGAAGGAGGACCTGCACCAGCTTCACCATCGGCACCCTGGCATGAAGACCATGCTCTCCCAGATCAACCAGAGGCGCCGGTGCAGGGTTGGTGCAAATCCTGTCAAAATTGACAAGTCCCAGAAGTTTGTTAACAGTGTTATGGCTACTTTTGTTCATAGCCTAAATGGTGTCATTGTTGACCACTCCAACATTAGACATGACAGTCCTGGGCTTTTTTTGCGAGATAGAGTTCATTTCACCCCTAGGGGAAATTATATTTTTTTTAAGTCACTAGCCAATTGCCTGAAAGACCACCTCCAAAGACTGTAAACTGCTAAAATGTCAGTATCACTGTTTTTGGATTTGGCCTTTAGAGTATGTATTCTAAGGACCTTGCTAAGCCCAGACTGTCATGACTAATGTTGAGTTAGATATTACATCTGTAGCCATAACACTGTTAACATGGCTGCTCTTCCTCCAAATTGTTCAGTATGCAGATAAATATTTGTTTTACAATAGAAACATTTTTCTCCATAAATGTTCCCACATGTTGTGAGCATCAACTTTAAATCTTTTGTCAACAAATAAAAAACATCTTAATTTCCTTTACGACAACATTTTGTTTATAACACCACTACATTAACAATAAGCATAGGAAAATGATAAATGTCAACATTTAAGATTGTGCTTTTACTCTTTATTTAATCAGATCTATTTCACATTGAAAATGTGATAAATACACAAGCCACATTGAAAGTTACATCTTGCATTTTATGAAAAGTAAGGCAAGGCAAGTTTATTTATATAGCACTTTTCAACACAAGGCAATTCAAAGTGCTTTACAAAAAACGAAAGACATTAAGAAAATGGCATTTAAAATCATTAAAAAGAAAAGCGAATGAAATAACATTAAAAGAAAAAATACATGGATAAAGGTTACAGTGCAGTCTAAGATATGAATAGTTCAATTAAAAGCAGCGACAAAAAGAAAAGTCTTTAGTCTCGATTTAAAAGTAGTCAGAGTTGCAGCGGACCTGCAGGTTTCTGGGATTTTGTTCCAGATATTTGGAGCATAATAACTGAATGCTGCTTTACCATGTTTAGTTCTGACTCTGGGGACAGAAAGCTGACCAGTCCCTGAAGACCTGAGAGATCTGGATGGTTCATAATTTAGCAGTAGATTAGAAATGTATTTTGGGCCTAAACCATTCAAAGCTTTATAAACCAGCAGCAGTATTTTGAAATCTATTCTTTGACACACAGGAAGCCAGTGTAAAGACTTCAGAACAGGAGTGATGTGATCCACTTTCTTAGTGTTAGTGAGGACTCGAGCAGCGGCGTTCTGAATCAGCTGCAGCTTTCTAATAGATTTTTTAGTGAGACCTGTGAAGACACCATTGCAGAAGTCCAGTCTACTGAAGATAAAAGCATGGACAAGTTTTTCCAAATCCTGCTGTGACATTAGTCTTTTAATCCTAGATATGTTCTTTAGGTGATAGTAGGCTGATTTAGTAACCGTTTTAATGTGACTGTTGAAACTCAGGTCAGAGTCCATGACTACACCTAGATTTCTGGCTTTATCTGTTGTTTTGAACATTGCAGACTGAAGCTCAGCGCTAACTTTTATACGTTCTGCCTTGGCTCCAAAAACCATTACCTCAGTTTTATCTTTGTTTAATTCGAGAAAGTTCTGACACATCCAGTCATTGATTTGTTCAATGCACTTACTCAGTGTTTGAATTGGAGCAGAGTCTCCTGGTGAAATTGTTACGTAAATTTGTGTGTCATCCGCATAGCTATGGTAACTTATTTTGTTGTTCTTCATTATCTGAGCCAGTGGTAGCATGTAGACGTTAAAGAGAAGGGACCCCAAGATGGAGCCTTGAGGTACCCCACATGTCATATTTGTCAACTCAGATGTGTATTTACCTATAGAAACAAAGTTGTTTCTGTCCTTTAAGTAGGATTCAAACCAATTTAGAACTGTTTCCGAAAGTCCCACCCAGTCTGTCGGTCTAGTAATATGTTGTGGTCAACAGTGTCAAACGCAGCACTGAGATCTAATAATACTAACACTGAAGTTCTGCCACTGTCTGTGTTTAAGTGGAGGTCATTAAAGACCTTTACAAGAGCAGTCTCAGTGCTGTGGTTTGGACGAAAGCCTGACTGGAACACATCCAAACAGTTATTTAAATGCAGGAAGTTACTCAACTGTTGAAAAACAACTTTTTCAATGATTTTACCTAGAAATGGGAGGTTTGATATGGGCCTGTAATTGTTCATTACTGAAGCATCTAGATTATTCTTTTTTAAGAGCGGTTTAATGACTGCAGTTTTCAGGGCCTGTGGAAAAATAGCTGAGTGAAGAGATTTGTTTACTATATGAAGTAGATCTGAGGCCATGCAAGGCAAAACATCTTTGAAAAATCCTGTTGGAATAATATCAAGGCAGCAGGAGGAGGATTTCAGAAGTTGAATAATGTCCTCTAGGTTTTTATCATTAATCTGATGGAATTGTGTCATGGTGTTTGAATTGATGTTAAGTGGACACAGAGACAACACATTTGCTGTTCCTGATGCAGAGGCACTGACTGCTTGTCTGATTTTCTGAATTTTGTCAGTGAAGAAGGAGGCAAAATCATTGCACGCCCTGGTGGATAGAAATTCAGAGGCTACTGACACTGGGGGGTTAGTTAGTCTGTCGACGGTAGCAAACAAGGCACGTGCGTTGTTTTTGTTTTTGGTAATGATGTCAGAGAAGAACGATTGTCGTGCGTTTTTCAATTACAAATTATAAAGGCCAAGTCTCTCTTTATAGATTACAAAGTGAACCTGGAGATTTGTTTTCGCCACCTGCGTTCAGCTTTTCGACATTCTCTTTTTTCTGTTTTCACGGTCATGGCCTTTCTCCATGGAGATATTTTCTTGCCAGACACTTCCTTTACCTTAGTTGGAGCAATGGCATCTATACAATTTTAAATTTTTGAATTAAAACGATCTACTAGCTCATTTACTGAGATGTTAGCAGGGGCAAGTGTGGAAGAAAAATTCTGAGTAAACATTTCCCCAGTATTTTCAGTTAAATATCGCTTTGTGGTTACCTCTTTCTCAACATTTTTGTGAACAGAAATAGAGCTCTCAAAGAAAACACAGGAATGGTCAGAGAGTGCAACATCAGTCACCACAACCTTAGAGATATTCAGACCCTTTGAGATAATTAAGTCCAGAGTGTGTCCCTTATTGTGCGTGGGCTCCGTCACATGCTGAGTCAGTCCATAGCTATCAAGAACACAAAACAGTTCTTTTGCCCCTCTGTCCTGGGGGTTGTCAACATGGATGTTAAAATCACCAACAATGACTAGACGGTCAAAGTCAATACACACTATAGACAGCAGTTCGGTAAAATCATCAAAAAAGCTTGCACAGTATTTGGGTGGTCTATAGATATTTAGGAACAGAGCTCGAGAGGAGCATTTCAGCTGAAGGGCCACATATTCAAAGGAAGCAAAGTTCCCATAAGATGTCTTCCTGCATTGAAGAGAATCATTGAACAGAATAGCAACTCCACCCCCTTTCTTATGCATTCTTTCCTGACTCATAAAACTAAAGTTGGGAGGGGTTGATTCAATAAGAACAGCTGCACTGTTATTTTGTTCAATCCAAGTTTCTGTTAAAAACATAAAATCGAGATTGTGCTCAGTGATAAAATCATTGATTAAAAATGTTTTTCCTGCCAAAGACCTGACATTTAATAAAGCTAGTTTAATTTCGTTAAACACACTATCAGTCAGGTTTTTTGTAACAAGCTGTGGCTGACATGGAATCACTGCTAAATTAGATAAACTCACACAAACGTTTGAGCGCTTCCTATATCTAAGATGATTCACCGCTCTTAATCTATTACCTATCAACACAGATATCGGCAAAGCTACAGGCAGGCAGGGCCCCGGCATGTCCTGGAAAGAGTTGAGAGTGCCATACGCCCTTGAGCCTGGACCCAGCAGATATCAGTTTGCAGTGTTTTGTACACACACATCCCTATCAGGCTTTGAAGGGGAGGGAGGACCCACCACCCTGCTCCTCTCATCATAGGACGGCAGCGTGAGGGCTACACTGTAAGCCGGGGTAGATGGTGCACATCTCTGCTTCGGTGATTTTGGTGGGCGTCGTTGAGGGGCGGGAGTAAAGGACATGCTGCCAACCCTGCGTCTCGCCTTCATGTGGTCATCGAACTCCAGGTGGGTGGGCGAGGGTGAAAGGGTGAGCGGAGAGTAGAGAGAGCTGGGGGATGAATGAAGAGTATCCTCAAAGGCGTTGACAGGGGGGGGGGGGGGTGACGGGCAGTGGAGACTCCTCCATGTGTCTCATTTGTCTCCCATAATCAGAACATTCCTCAGGCGGGTGCAGTGATAATTCTTCAGGGTTTTCTGCGCAATGTGTTGTGTCTTTCTCCTGTTTTGATTCCTCTTGCCGCTTGTCCTTGGCAGAGGGAACAGATTGATGACGCAGGCAGTTGAATATGTTAGAGATAAACAATTTCACTCCTGACTTGTTCAGGCAAACTCCATTTGCCTTGAAAAGATGTCTGCGATCCCAGAAAAAGTTAAAATTGTCAATATAATGGACAGAATGGTCAGTACAGACAGTTGAAAGCCAGGTGTTCAGTGCAAACAATCTGCTGAATCTCTCCACTCCTCTTCTGACTGGCGGTAGAGGGCCACTGATGAACACCTCTGCATTTAGAGAGCTGACAGTTTCCAACAAACATTTAAAGTCTTCTTTCAGCACTTCTGACTGTTGTTTCACAACATCATTGTTCAAATGTGTAGTACCACATTCTTCACAGTTTGATGGTCAGCCCCAATATGCAGGATCTTCTCAGCCAAGTCAGATACACAGACCTTTTACATCTCTTACAGCAGAGTCACCCACAATCAGAGTTTCAGGCCCAGTCGTTAGCTTTCCCTCTAGCCTTTTACTTTTGGAGTAGCTATTGGTCCTTACCCTGCTGTGTGAAGAGGACAGGTTATCCAGGTCATCAGAAAGATATCTCCGGTTCTCGGTCAGCGGAGCGTATCTGTTCGGGATTGGCACACTTGGTGGTTTAGGAGGATTTTTTGTAATTCTCCCTTTAGCAGCTGTCCACTGCTGTTTCCTAGTAAAGGTTTCGAATCATTTTATGACTTAAACAGTTACACAACATAACAGAAATAATATCGATAGCAGCGTCCCTAGCAACAAGTAACGAGTAGTTAATAATAATAAAAGACATTAAGAAAAAGGCATTTTAAACAGTCATTAAAAAGCAACACAATCTACCTGCATTGCATTACTCTAAATGTGTAATAACGTGCTTTAACCAGTAGGTGGTTTGGGTTAAAAAGCTGTCAAGTTTACAGTGTTAACAAAATAAAATATACTGCTGTTTCTGGTTTAGTTTATGACGGATATATTTAGTTATTGTTTTGATATTTTGACAAAAGCGATGGAAAAAACCCACAGCAACACAGAAAAGATGGTCTTAACATGACCCAGCGGTCTCATAAAAAACAATAATATCAAAACAAAATATTACTACTTACTTTATTGTGAAATTCAAACTGAACGGTAAAAGAATACTTTCCGGTCTATTCTGAGCCCGATCTCTGTAGATAAATAAAAATAAAGAACTACGACAGATGTGTAATATATTTAATGCAGCTGAACCATTTATTACAATGCATTCATGTGATGACTTTCAAAGAGTAAAGCAAGCACTGCTGAATAAAGTATGATTTTATCTTTTACGAAACGTTTTTTTTCATATGGAATGCAGTTGGAGGTCAACCAATCACAGAGCTTGAGAACTAATCACGGGGTTTGTCAAACAGAGCACATGGTGTAGTCCTAAACGATAGCTGGGGATTCTGGGTAGTGTCTTCTGCCATCCTTTACTCCGAAAAAATATTTGTTTCTCCGAATCGAAGGGGAAAAATACAAAAGCATTGCACACAATTTAAACCAATCAATGTTGTGTAATTAACAAGGATAATCTGGTGTTTTTTAGTCGATGAGTAGTGCAGATATCACTGTAAAATCAATCGAGAGTAAGGGGAATACTTACTTCCGGGTGTACAATTCTCCGTTATCCAAAGGGAATGGACGCTCACATTGCCTTTAAGGGCAGCCGACACAAACGAATGCCGTGCTTCCATGAGCGTCAAATCCCGCCGATGGAAATACATTGCAATCAGTTGAAAGCTATTTGCGTCCCTTTATTTGAGGGATGTCTCCCATTCCTCTCTGACACACCCTGTACTGGGTGTCCTGTCGGAGTGAGTGACGTCAGGGAGCCAGCTGTGCGCCTCTCTCCTGCCTCTCGGCACGCGGAGAGCGGCCCTTTTCCCCTCTTATAGGAGGGAGGTTCCTTTTTCCTCTGACACACTTTGTACAGAGTGCCTGGTCAGAGTGAGTGACGTCAGGGATCCAGCTTGGCGCTCTCCTACTGTCTGGCAAGCAGAGAGCTGCTGTTCCCCCTCTATGATCGCTGGGCAAGGTGGGACCTTCGTCTCTACTTTCTCACAGCGGCTGGTATGTATTGTTCCAACCCTGTCTCCTAAAAATTACGTTCCCACAGAACTAAACTGCATTCTCAATTACGTTTAGCAAGAAACGTATTTTCTCCCATGTTACGTTCGTTATGGACGTATCTCAAATAGTTTATTTTCTACATATCTTCTAGAAACATATTTTCTCCCACGTTACGTTTCTTATGAACGTATCTCAAATACATTTATTTTCTACATATCTTTGCCATTTATTGTCTTGCTTATAATAATGATAATAGTCATTTATAAATATCATTTTAGAGCACACATTTGAAATCAGTAGGCGAGGCTGTAATTTTGCCAGCTGTTACTCTCATGAGCAAGGCAGAAAATAATAGTTTTTAACATGCCAAAAAGCTGCTGTGTCGTTTATTGCACCTCAAACATTAAAACAAATCCAGTTACGTGTTTCTGTACTTCCTCTAAGAAGAAAGGACAGTAACAGAAGATCTCTGTGACGCCAGATGTGGTGTTGTTAATGCGATATGATATCCGAAAAACATTTTCAGTTTAGGATGGACACTACACTACCCATAATCCCCAGCTATTGTTTGGGACTACAGTTCCGTTGACAAACCCCGTAATTAATCTTCAAGCTCTGGGATTGGATGTTGGAGTGGCAGTGCGCCAAGGTTACGCCGAGCGTCAAGGTCTTTGAAATGGAACGAAACCACGGCAGACTATTCAAAACTGGACTCGAACGCCCCCCCAGAACTACACATGCTGGCTATTGTGTTTTGCAACATGTTCTCTATGGCAAGTCTCTACTGGGAGTTGTAGTTTTAAAAGACGTTTTCGTTTTTCCAAAAATTAGAGTATTAAACTGTGTACAGCCCTGGAGGTTTATAGGCGATAGGAAACACATTGGTGTGTGTACACATTTAAAACATGTAATTACTACATGGGTGAAAATCGCTTGTATCCATAATTGGCAGCATTAATATATACCCACATGACAGCTCATTGTTACTTTGTAATTCTACTCCACTACAATTCAGATGTTAACCTGGTATTTTTACTCAACTACATTTACTTTAGTAACTCTGCAGATTCTGATTAATGATGTGAAATATAAACAACCCTTAAAGCAAACTTTAGTTACACCTGAGTAAAATTCAGGGAAAGGTGATTTTCAAGTGCCAACAATCAGGCGAGATATTTGATAGTTGGTGCTTGAGAAGACTAAACATTTATCTGCAGATCTCTATAAAGTATATTCATTACTCGTTATTCTCTACTAATAGTTACTTAAAAACTGTATATAATTGCTATTTTGCACATCCCTTTCAAGATTTCAAGATGTTCTAAGGTTTATTGACATATCATATACACAACTACGGTGTAGTTATGCAATGAATGAAAAACTTGGGTCACAGGTTCCTCAACAGTGCATTACAAGACATCTATCAATATGTGTCTGTACCTCCACCATTAAACTGTCAAATTCTTTACATTTCTTATACTATCTTCATACATAAGAGTATAATTAATGTGTATAATATCAGTTAAAATAATTGCTTCAACATAGTTAACATTGCAGGAAAGCAATACATTAGATGTTAAGTACTTTGTCAGGCTTACTATTTAGTAGATAGATACCCCCAAAGCTTTTTACTTATTTGAAAGAAGACCTTAACCTAAAGTATTCTTTAATGTGTTAATAAAGGTTAATTGTCTGTTTTGCACATCCTCATATTAATATCTTTGTACATCGTGCACTAAACTGTTTTATTGTAGAGATCACTTACAGTATCTTCTTGATTTTTTATATTCTATATTTCTATCATTGACCTTCTACTTTCCCCCTATGAAAGTATGTACTCTTAATATGTTTTTCATCAAATAACATTATTCAACAAAAATAACATTATTCAACAAAAATAATTCAATAACGTGCTTTAACCACTAGGTGGTGCACACAAGGTACACACCGCATACTAATAATAACTTTGTATTATTAGTGTAGGACACTTATGTATGTATAACATCTGAAGATGTGTAGTTTTATTCATGTTTTTACATAATTTTACAGGATATTGCTATACTATTTCTCATGCTTTACTTCTACACATTAATATCTGATTTGTAAAACATCACAGACAGAAAGCCATATACGTCATTTAATGGTAAGCTATTGAAATTGTGATTCCATAGATTTGTCTCCCATCACCCAAATTCCCTGACTATTCTCTCAACTCAGTATTTACATTCTTATATTCAAAGAAAATCAGTAATATCTTTATAAACTACAAGTCCTTTTCTATCAGCTGTGCACCGTTATGGTGTAAATGTAACCTATCTACCAATTGGATCAAATATAAAAGTCAGCCGAATTACTATTGATACTGCAAGGAGACGTATTTTGTGAAAAGAAATGCAAGGTGTTGTTTAATTGTTGATATATTTATGATCCACGTCACATATTCAGTTTTGGCGGCAGTTCTCCTGTTTGCCCAGAAGTCTTCTCAGCAGGGCTCTATAAATAAAGAACTACGGCAGATGTGTAATATTTAATGCAGCCGAACTGTGTATTACAATGCCGTTATGTGATGACTTCCAAAGAGAAAAGCAAGAACACTCGGAATAAAGTATAATTATTATTATTATTTTTTCGGATATCATATCGCATTAACATCATATCCCAACATGCATTGCAGCTAAACAGCCAATCAACGAGCTTCAAGCTGAGGATCTTGGGTAATCTGTTCAGTGGGTTTGTGTGTATCCTCAAAATGTCCCTTATAGGGCTACGTCTGTTTCCGGTGACTTTATTTATGGCTAAAAAGCCCAAGATTATAGACAATTAAACGAATAAATAAAAACAAGGATAATTGTGTGTTATTGTTGAGTAAATAAGGAAAAAAAGATTTTCAAAAATACAGATTTCAGTATTTTGAGGCTCTTAGCCCCATTTCTTTTCCTCACAGACAGGAAAAAAAGTCTGACATTATACGATTTAAAATAAAAACATAAAACACTGGCATGTAATTTACGTTAGAATAAATAGAGTGGTTTTGAATAATAGATGAGAGTAAAATCTACGTCACTTTACAGCCCCGCCCAGGTTTGGGGAAACCAACGCTGTCATTTGAACGGTGATCAAGCCTGAAGCCACAGAGATCTTCTGTTACTGTCCTTTGTTCTTAGAGGAAGTATAGAAACACGTAACTCTGGATTTGTTTTAATGTTTGAGGTGCAATAAACGACACAGCAGCTTTTTGGCATGATAAAACTATTATTTTCTGCCTCGCTCATGAGAGTAACAGCTGACGAAATTACAGCCTCGCCTACTGATTTCAAATGTGTGCTCTAAAATGATATTTATAAATGACTATTATCATTATTATAAGCAAGAAAATAAATGCCAAAGATATGTAGAAAATAAACGTATTTAAAGGTGACCTATCATGCTATATTTAAATGATATAGTGTATGACCATACCTATATAAGGTATATTTATACATTTTATTTTCCAAAATACCAAACAGATCATTTTTTAGCCATGCCTCGTTTCGCTCATTTTCGCTTTATTCCAAACCTGCCTATGAAAATTCTGAGCAGCAGCTGACCACGCCCCCTGCAGAAGAGCCGGCGAGAATCACGTTACCATGCTTGCTGTGTTTACGAGTGTGGAATACACATGTAATCTCAGAGCAATGCATGTGTTCAAGCATATTATCAATTTGATCCAGAAACTGAAGCAGCGGAGGTTTTGGTGGAGGTGCAAACATCTCAGTTGTCAGCAATGTGTGTTTCATGTGTTTTAAAAGCTCAGTTATTGACTTCTTTCTAAAGGGGTACATGTGCAACTTGCGCCACGATGCCTTCTGAACCGGAGCATGTGCTGCATGGAGATACCACACGTAACATTAGCTTCACTAAGTTGTCTGTTTAGAGAATACATTTTTCACATGTCATTCAATATATGTTTATCACACTAGGTGTAAAGACGGATGCAGGAACTTGAGGACTCTAACCTGTGTGGTGGATCATCCTGGATTGTGTGCCTAAATGTGTTTTCCCTGCAGAATGCATTGAATATTTACAGAGCTGAACACAGTTGGACTACAGTTGAGGCAAATAGAGCACTGAGTGGTTTGTTTTGACTGAAATTGTAAAACGAATGCTAATATTGTTCATGGAAATAAATACTGGTGTATATGGCTTTATGCAATCTTTCATTCTGTCATTGTACTATTATATACTACACAGCAATGGCATAACGCACCCATGTGTATGACAAAAAAAGTCCACACACAACCTTATGCTTTTGAAATCAGAATATTCTTTACCCATCCAAACATGAATAATCACGACACATTTGATATCAACTCGGAACTTTATTGTCAAAATCAACGGTTATTTGAACCCATGGAGAGAGGATCAGAGTGGTGATTCCGGCCTGCGTTGTCCTCTGATCCGTGAAATGTCTATGTTAGGTTCAGACAGCAGCCAAATTGAACCGTGTGGCATACCCGGCGATGACCTCCTCCCTGTCAGGTTGCTCATAATGGTGCAGGGTCCACAAAGACTCGATCGAAGATGAGGTCCATCAAGTTGGCCACGTAGCCTGTGCAATGTTAAAAAAAGCACAACAAAAAAAGTGGTTGAGATTAGTAAATGCATGTCGTCAACAACAACATACCAGGGCTTTAGCTCCGTTTTACTCGTGGTGTGTGTCCCCTCGCATACATACATACAGTGTTGTATCCTAACACACCCCCATTTATATTCATGTGTGCAAACAAGTAAACATGCAAAAGCTTTTACATATAACGCTGCAAAAAACGGCATGTCTCATTAGCTTAGCTTAGCTTAGCTTACAGGTCGATGATATCTGATCGTTCTTACAGACTACAATCACAAAAGCTTTTACATAACGCTGGAAAAAACGGCACTTACCTCCAGAAGATTACGTTTGTTATTATAACTTACTCAATATGTTTTTTAGAGGATACAAAATACTAATACATAGGAGAATAAATACTTGTGTTATCGGCTAGGCCAGGCGTGGCTTTACAGCCTTTACACAGATCACCATTACGGCAGTCTGAACATGTTCGCAAATGCCTGATAATTAAAATAAAAGACAAAGCAAAGACTGCGGAGCGTACAAAATAAAATGTTACAAGAACATATAAACACCTAACCGATTACTAGTTGGGGTTGAGGCGACATTGATACGGCTAAGCTACATGCTACCAGCTAGAGATAGCTTTATCAGGAAAAACACTGCTAAATAAAAACTTACAGCTTCAGAGTTGGATGTGTCCTCACTGGCCTGGTCCCGGATGGTTGGTATTGATCCCGGGTGTAGCATTAGTTTGGAGGCATATCCGTGTTGGACTTGAGAGAAGTTCATAAACATGTCCGTGGTTAAACTGGCTTAGACATCCTGCCAAGAGCAGGCAGAAACACAGATGTGACTGGGGTTGATTTAGCCTGCCGATAGCCTATATGCGAATGAGAGGTTTGGCAATGCACGGCCGTGGCTCATTCCCCTGATAGGTGGAGAGTTGACCAATAAGCGGAGTACGTCTTTGTGACGTAGAAAAGTGTCGGAATGTGGATCCATTTTTTTCAGATCCGTTGCAGCCCCTTTTTTAGAGATTTGGCGAAGGAGGAAAATAGAGAGGGTTGTGTTTTCTGACACTTGGTGAGTTCCCCGGAACACCGGGGACACATAATCATGTATACAAGACGTACAAAGGTGCATTTTGCATGATAGGTGCCCTTTAAGATACGTTCATAAGAAACGTAACGTGGGAGAAAATATGCTTCTAGAAGATATGTAGAAAATAAACGTATTTGAGATACGTTCATAACGAACGTAACGTAGGAGAAAATAAGTTTCTAGCTAAACGTAATTGAGAATGCAGTTTAGTTCTGTGGGAACGTAATTTTTAGGAGACAGGGTTGATTGTTCCCAGCCTTCACCCGTCGGGAAGATAGGCATGTTTTGCTATGTCAGGGACGGTGATGCGCCATTACGCATGGCACAACAGGCAGGGGGTGTTATTGAGCAGGTGTGTCTGCTTCTAGTGCCGGGCGGACCCAGTGGGGCGCAGACTACATCATGCTTCGCCCTTAACCCAATAGCGATAGCCTTAGAGGGCGAAGCCATGTACGAAATAGAATTGAGGTTACCTACTGTAACCATACCATCACCATAGATTAACATTAACATGCTTATTGTAGTTGTAAGTGCACTGCCTTGCGGCCTGTAGCACCATCCTTGATGGAGCATATGTGTGGGCTGGACCTGTAGGAGTGAGCAGAGGGTTGAGTTGTCGATTCTTGTTCAGTTTTCTGTGACTATCTGCCTCACCCTCTCAGACTTTCAGTTGCGTGCGCTACTAAAGAGAGGCGCTACCATGGAAACCAAACAATGGTGTCACTGTATTAAGTGTATCTCAAAAGTGATTCGCTGCAGGCAACCTCCTCCTGTGATAATGTGGGATGAAATACAAAGGCTTAAAAGTTAATGCAAAAATTACAACAAATGGCTGTGTCATTGAAGTTATGTTCAAGTGAGTCTGTCATTAGCAATGCAGGAGGAGAGTACTTCAAAATTCTGTCCCGCACTGCTTCACTAATCTCCCTGATTATTGATCCGATTGATTTGTCAAGTATTGATCCGTTTCACGGCAGCCTTATCAGAGGCAAACTTAAAGTACATCTGCAGACGAGGGGAGATTATTAGAGAGTCTGATGGTTTACCCTGACAGAATCTCAATGTGAATATGCTTGGACTTCAGAATATCCACAAACTGTTGTCCTGAGTAAATCTGATTTTGTCAGAATTCGGGAGAAATGCGGGAGAAATATGACCCCGGGAGGAAACCGGGAGAGGGCAGTGAAATCGGGAGTCTCCCGCGAAAATCGGGAGGGTTGGCAAGTATGACTGTAACCCCAGCTTCTATGAGTAAATAGCGCAGCCCTCTAAGTGCTGGGCCCCGCTGGCTCTACGAATAGCTGAAGAAAAGTTATTTTGTATGGGAGCAGATTGCCGGGCCTCCTTCCTTTTTATACCGGAAGGAGGCCCGCGGGTGGGGCCCACCTTGCAGGTGGGCGTGGACTACAAGTTTTCAGTGCTGCTCGGGGGCGCAGGGGGATTACCCAATAGCGATAGCCTTAGAGGGCTGTGCCATTTACTCATAGAAGCTGGGGTTACAGTAGGTAACCTCAGTTTTGCGACGTCCTGTTCAAATGAAATCGCCGCCAATCATATTTCCACGTTCGAGCCAGGGCCGGGGGAGGGGTTACAAGGCTTGTGTCTTGTGGTGCATTCACTTGCATTCGGACATTAGAGATTTTCTCTCATAAATATCCGATGAGCCCAACGACCACTACCTCACTGCCTGATATCATTAGAAAGCTAGGAATCTCCTCTTTCCTGACAGTGTATACAACTCAAAATGTGTCTTCAGGTCAATGTGACTGATTTTGATAGAGCTAGTCACATCAGTATTGGGAAAGTTCACTTTCTACATGAACTAGTTCAGTTCACAGTTCACAAATTTTAAAATGAACTAGTTCAGTTCATAGTTCATAATTCAAAATTTTGAACTAAAGTTCATGGTTTCAAAAATGAACTAATTTATAGTTTATAGTTATTTTTTCAATACGTTTACTGCGAGCTATTTGTCAAAATGATTGCCACAAACCATATAGAACCACAGACAGCAATCAGAATACTGGCATTTCCATAAAGCTTTGCTGCCGCCCATTCAGTCCACACTAGTAGCAGCTGCAGCTTTCATCTCTACAGTATATTTTCAAAAACATGAGGAAAAACGTGCTGCTTGAATGGTCTTTATTAAGTATAATAATCTAAATATACTTAAACTAATAAAGTAAGCGCAGTCATTGTTCTTCTCTCATCCATTTATTCAGGGACATGAACCAGCAGCATGGCAGTGCTGCGTAATCAACAACAAGAGATATAGCACTCCACGCTTGCTTATGACGTCACAATGGGACGTACCATTAAACATGGAGTAAGGGTGCTATTACAAAGTAATACTTAACACTCCCACTCAACCTTAACTCTATTGGTTACATGAAAACAAAACAACAATATAATAAGGCTTCTCTTTTGCCTTAACAATGTGAATACACTCGTGCACTTTTAAGTGCCAAACATGTCTTGAGCAAACCTCTTTAGTTGTAGCTTTGTAGCTGGCTTGGTCATGACATCAGCAATCATTAACTCAGTAGGGCAGTACTCCAAAGTTAACTTTCCGTTATTTACAGTTTCCCTAATGAAATGGTACTTAATATCAATGTGCTTGCTCCTTTGCCTGTTTACTGGGTTTTTGGCAAGGGCTATAGTACCTTGGTTGTCCTCGTACACCTTTGTTTGTGCATACTGGTATGTGTCTATACCTTTGAGTAGCTGATCTAAATAGATACATTCTTGTATAGCTGATGCTAAAGACATGTATTCTGCCTCACAGGTGGATAATGCCACTGTTGGTTGTTTCTTTGTTTTCCATGAGATCAGAGAGCTTCCTTTACTTAGACTGACACAATATCCTGATGTGCTACGCCTGTCTGTTGCATCTGATGCCCAGTCAGCATCACAGTACACTTTTAGACCTAGTGCCTCTCTGTCATTTCTCTTAAAGCATAACTCCTGTTCTGTTGTGCCTTTTAGATATCTGAACACATGTTTTACTGTGTTCCAATGTTCCTCTGTTGGTTCAGCCAAGTGCTGAGATAGTGTACTGACCACAAAACCTATATCTGGTCTAGTACATGTGGACAAGTAAATTAAACTTCCCACTGCCTCTCTGTATTTAGTTGGGTCTGTCAATTTTTCAGAATCAACTGTTTGTTCAAGTTTTGGCTCACATGGGGTCCCCCTGGCCTTGTAATCCTGCATTTCAAATCTCTCTAGGATTTTGCCTATATATTTCTTTTGGGACATTTTAACTTCACCTTCTGTTTGGTAAAAATCAATTCCCAGGAAATGTTTCAACTTTCCCAGGTCCTTCATTTTAAACCTGTCAGAAAGCATAATCTTTACACCTTCCAGTACATTTTTGTTGCTTGCTGCTATGATCAGATCGTCAACCCATACAATCATGATGACCTTTTCATCATGTTTCTCTCTTGTATACACACAATGATCAGCTGGATTCTGTATGAAACCGTTCTCACTCAGACATGTGTGTAACATAGCATTCCAGTTTCTACCTGATTGCTTAAGGCCATAGAGAGACTTTTGCAACTTACAAACTAGGTTTTCTCCAGTTATTGACTTTTCTTCATAGCCTTCTGGTTGCTCCATTTTAATTTCATTTCAAACCTTTATTTAGACAGATAAATCCCATTGAGATCATTGATCTCTTTTTCAAGGGAGACCTGCTCAAGTAGTTTCACATGAAACATAAAAACATAAATAGAACAACAAAAGGACATCATACAGCATCATTTACATAATTATCCACATAAACAGATACCAATAGCTTCCGATTGAGTAGCATCCAACCGAGCTTTAAAAACATTTAGTGGCACCAGATTGTTCAGTTTCCATTTAATTTGCAGACTATTTCAAGACAGAGGAGCTGCGCATCTAAAAGCTGTCTTCCCTAAGACAGTCCTAGCAGTTGGCACATTTAATAAAACCACAGCATTCGATCTCAGGCAGTAGCCACTTACAACTTTCCGTGAGATCAGGGAGCAGATATAAGATGGAAGTTTCCATAACATGGCTTTGTATATAAAAATGTACCAGTGACTGAGCCTCCGTACAGTTAGTGAAAGCAAACCAGCCCTTGCATACAGGTTACAGTGATGGGTTAATGCTTTACAGTTAGTCACAAATCTCAGTGCACTGTGATACGCAGCATCTAACTTGACCAGGCAATTGGCAGGTGCATTCATATAAATCAAATCACCATAGTCCAGCACAGGTAAAAAGGTCACAGTGACTAGCCTTTTCCTGGCCTCAAGCGAGAGCCAGAAACAGGACTTGTTCCTGTAGAAGAAACCTAGCCTAACCCTCAGCTTTTTAAGCAGGTTATTGACATGAAGTTTAAAAGTGAGACAATCATCAAGCCAGATACCAAGGTATTTGTAACAGGTAACCACTTCAAGTTTTATTCCTTGCGTAGTTACAATATCTAAAACAGGCTCTGGTGTCTTTTTAGCTTTAGAAAAGAGCATTACCTTGGTTTTCTCAACATTTAAAAGAAGCTTTAGTTCAGAGAGCTGAGTCTGAATAATGTTAAAAACATCCTGTAATTTAACACCAGCCTGGAGGGACCTGCACAGTACATCACGGTATCATCCGCATAAAAATGTAAAGTAGCTTCATCCACTTTTTCACCTAAACTGTTGATATATATGGAGAATAAAAGTGGACCTAAAACAGAACCTTGGGGAACACCATTAGCAATGTTTAACCACTCAGAAGACAGCCCATCAAAGTGAACACATTGGGACCTTTCAGAGAGGTAGTTCACAAACCACCCTACTGCATGGCTGGACATGCCTATACTGGCTAGCCTCTGCTTTAAAATGTGATGATCGACGGTGTCAAACGCTTTTGAAAGGTCAATAAATAGAGCTGCACAACTCTGCTTATTATCTAAAATACTCGCCATATCATTCACCACTTTCATTGTGGCAGTGATGGTGCTGTGTTGCTTTCTGAAACCTGACTGATGTTTAGACAGGATGTCATTTGTACATAAAAACAACTTTACCTGTTCACTCACTAAGCGTTCAAGAACCTTAGCCAGAACTGACAACTTAGACATTGGCCTATAGTTATTTAATAAGGTGGCCTCCCCTCCTTTTAGCAAAGGCAGGACATACGCTGACTTCCACAATTTTGGAATTGTGTTAGTGCTGAGGGAGAGGTTAAAAAGAGTAGTGAGAGGTGGAGCAATAACATCTGCAGCTATCTTTAAAAAGAAAGGTTCTACATTGTCCGGGCCAGCCGGTTTCTTAGGATCTAACTTGGTTAAAGCTTCACGAACAACATCAACAGTAAAAGGGGTAAAACTAAAAGGGTTTTCCAACACACGTTTTTCAGAGTCACATACTGTAGTGTTCACAGAAGCAGAGTTAGTGACAGAATCAAATAGAGAACCACAGGACACAAAATGCTCATTAAAGCAATTTAGCATAGTAGCCCTGTCCGATATAGTGCCAGATGCTGTGGTAATGCACGGAGGTAGCTCATTACGGATATCGCCGGTGGATAACGATTTAATGGCTTTCCAAAATTTTCCAGGATTATTCAGATTCTTTGTGGTTACTGACAGATAGTACTTTGATTTAGCACTTTTGATTTGCGATGTGAAGCTATTCCTTAGCTGCCTAAGGAGACTGAAGGAGACTGGACAGATTAGCAGAAAATCAAGGATTGTCTCGTCCCTTTACTCTAAATTTACGCAGGGGTGCATGTCTATCAATGATCTCCATAAAACCAAGATAAAAATAAGACCATGCGGTTTCTACATCAGCACACAGATCGATTTTACCCCAATCAAAATCAAACAGATCATGCACAAAACCCTGCTCCACAAAATGTTTTTTGTCTCTCTTAATGATAATGCGAGGTTTAACCTTTTGGACCTTAGTGTCCCTAATTGTGGCTACAACACAGTGATCACTCAGATCATTTGCAAATACTCCCACAGATGAATATTTATGGGGAACATTAGTTAAAAAGAAATCAATTAGTTATTAGTTATATCAATTATTATTAGGAGACTTAATGTTAGGGCGAGTAGGACTGTCCACAATCTGAGTAACATTTAAAGAGATACAAAGGTTTTTAAAATCCTCTGACACTGCAGTTAACCAGTCCCAGTTAAAATCTCCAAGTAGCACTATTTCCTTGTAGTCTAGTTGTGATAAAAGATTTGCTAGTGAAGACAAGGAGTCTTTGACAGCTGAGGGGGGTCTGTAACAACTCACTACCATGACCTGTTGACCCTTTGCCACTTCTATATTTATGGCTAAAAATTCAAATTGCTTACTGATCGATTTGGAAAGTAATGTGGTTACACTGAACTTATTCTTAACATAAATGGCAACGCCACCACCTTTATTAGGCCGGTCGGTACGATACACATTAAAACCATTTAAGGCAATGTCAGAGGCCAAAATAGATTTGTTTAGCCATGTTTCTGATAAAACAATGACGTCAGCGTTGTGGAGGAAACCTCTGTGTAGCAGTGCATTAGGAGTCACCGACTCAGGAAGGAGACACGGTAGAGCAGGAGCTTTTGATGTCAAACACTGATGGTTTATTTGGAGTTACGGCCGGAGGATTCACATCACAAGTCACAGCAGTCACGGTGAGACTGCACGGGTGGGTTGCCACGTCAATTCTAGAGCGCCTCTCTCTTGTTAGCCCATTTAACTGGTTTCACAGAGAGTGATCAACATATTTTGATAAGATAGCTTAGACAGTTGGGCACACTGAGTCACTTGCATCCGTCACTTATGGCCTCGAAGATTTCATACCTTGGAGTCCACAAACAACAAAGAAGGAAGTGTCCCAGTGCACCCACAACAACAGACCATCTGTGACCTAGTGTTGACCGGTCACAGAATGGGAACAATAACTTTATGGCTGAAGCAGCCTATGTCCTTAAAGGAGATAAACAGACGTCAGGGTTAGTCATGCACGTCATATCTAGGAGTCGAGGACAATTATTTCCCTAACAGTCCACTCTTTTTATAATTTATGATAACCTAAAAACATTAGTCTAATAATAATTTGGTCAATACTCAACTCAATAGAGAACCGCAGTGACGCGTCCTAAACCCCGGATGTAAACTCCTTCCGGTTCCTTCGTCAAAAACGCAATGCAATTTCTCCATAGGGTTTTGGAAAATAGCTCAAAATAAGGTCTGTGGTTGAGACACATTTAAAGATCACGTTTTGTTCAGCCGGATAATCTCCACATGTTTCCCCTACTTTTATAATTTTTGAATCATAAATTTAGTCGCCAAAAGCGAAATGCTAACGTTATGCTATAAACGAACTACAAGCCAGTACAGCAGCAGGGTCGCACGACTTCAACGTCACGCCAACTTAAGATCGTTTCAACTGACTTGCACTGAAACTGCACTTTGAAAACTGTATACCCCGTTTATCTAGGCCCTTTTTGTTTTGTTTTATGTATACATGTCACACTGTGGGAAACGATATTTCTGGATGTATAACACATGTAGAATTTTTTACAATAAAGCTGACTTTGACTTCCGCGTGCTTGCATATTTTAACAAAGCTTTTCATTTTAGCCACACTGAATTTAACTAGAAGTCATGGCTGTGTCAATTACCAGTCTGATATCGTTTTACAAAGATGACAAGAAGAGTGTAGATAGAGGAGAGAACCACAACAAGTCAGGACACGTAAAACAGTGCAGCCTAGATGAAGGTGTGCTTACCGGTGTTGTCAGGGCTAGCATGAGGGACAAGGTTTATAGTGTCGGTGAGTAGTGATAGCAAGAGTACCGTTAACCTAGACTTAATTTATTCACATTAATTCCCATCAACAAATCCATTTTATGTGTCACATGAAATCTTTATTAGGCAAGGCAAGTTTATTTATATAGCACTTTTCAACACAAGGCAATTTAAAGTGCTTTACAAAAAATGAAAGACATTAAGAAAATGGCATTTAAAATCAGTCATTAAAAAGAAAAGCTAAGAAAATAAACATTAAAAGAAAAAATACATGGATAAAAGTTACAGTGCAGTCTAAGATGTGAATAGTTCAATTAAAAGCAGCGACAAAAAGAAAAGTCTTCAGCCTGGATTTAAAAGTAGTCAGAGTTGCAGCGGACCTGCAGGTTTCTGGGAGTTTGTTCCAGATGTTTGGAGCATAATAACTGAACGCTGCTTTACCATGTTTAGTTCTGACTCTGGGGACAGAAAGCTGACCCTGAAGACCTGAGAGATCTGGATGGTTCATCATTTAGCAGGAGATCAGAAATGTATTTTGGGCCTAAACCATTCAGTGCTTTATAAACCAGCAGCAGTATTTTGAAATCTATTCTTTGACACACAGGAAGCCAGTGTAAAGACTTCAGAACAGGAGTGATGTGATCCACTTTCTTAGTGTTAGTGAGGACTCGAGCAGCAGCGTTCTGAATCAGCTGCAGCTTCCTAATAAATTTTTTAGTGAGACCTGCAAAGACACCATTGCAGTAGTCGAGTCTACTGAAGATAAAAGCATGGACAAGTTTTTCCAAATCCTGCTGCGACATTAGTCTTTTAATCCTAGATATATTCTTTAGGTGATAGTAGGCTGATTTAGTAACTGTTTTAATGTGACTGTTGAAACTCAGGTCAGAGTCCATGACTACACCTAGATTTCTGGCTTTATCTGTTGTTTTGAACATTGCAGACTGAAGCTCAGCGCTAACTTTTATACGTTCTGGCTCCAAAAACCATTACCTCAGTTTTATCTTTGTTTAATTGGAGAAAGTTCTGACACATCCAGTCATTGATTTGTTCAATGCACTTACTCAGTGTTTGAATTGGAGCAGAGTCTGCTGGTGAAACTGTTACGTAAATGTGTGTGTCATCTGCAGAGCTATGGTAACTTATTTTGTTGTTCTTCATTATCTGAGCCAGTGATAGCATGTAGATGTTAAAGAGAAGAGGCCCCAAGATTACAAATATTACACACCAGAAAACACAGAAATATCCATGAAATAAACATACAGTAGGCTATAAACCATTAAAGGGATAATTGGGAAGGCATTACAAATGTAAATATATTTTAAATAATAAAACAATCCCACCACCACAGGTATCTACAGGAGAAGAGGGAATTCTCTCCACAAAATGTGAATGCCCATGTGGAGAATGGAAATGCAGTCATGCGGCTGCATTAGCCATCTTTGCCATCCACAATTTCAGCTGCACTGACACCCCCTGTCAGTGGAAGAAGCCAAAGGCAGCTAAACGTACACATTCAGTGGAGGAGCTATTCCCTCCAACCAATAACTCATTCAACCCGCTGACAAGAGAGCCCACCTCCGAAGATCGTGACTGGCTGAGGGACAGACTCGGGGGCAGGTTCTCAGGAATTTCTTGGCTTCTCTCCCCCGAGCCAGAAGAGGAACACTACAGCTTGGAAACACTTACTTACTTAATTCTCAAATCTGTTGGGCATCAGGGACCTGAGGCAATTGTGGCAAGCATGGCATTGTCTGAGGAGCAACAGAGGGCTACCACTGACAATTAGTGAAGCATTGCAAATCAAGGGCTTTTGTGTCAGTAAGGAGGGAGAAACATTCAGCCTGCGTGAGGAGCATCCTTACTGGCACCAAGTGCAAGGTCAGCTTCACCTCACTGCAAGAAAGAAGAAGAAATTAAAAAATTGTGAATCGCTTTTAATTTACATTTACTCGCCTTTGCAATGTTGTGGTTGTTAGAGTCAGTGTTAGGCTTCCTGTCAGCACGTCTGTTGGGCAGATATAAAATATTAGTTTCATGGAAGTCACACCGTCACATATAAGAGCATTAAGACATACAGTACATAGGCTAAAACAAAACATCTAAAGATATAACCTTGCACTTTGTCTCGTGAACATTTTCACTATTTTGACATTTTTATAGATGAAAATGGAACTAAAGAAATAAATGGTAGATTAATCCATATTGAAAATAAGTGTCAGCTGCTACACTAATTATAATAGTTATATTTCTTAATTAATTAAGATAAGATATTACTGTATTGATCCCAATTTGGTAAATGTTTGTGTTGCAGCAGCATAACAAGAAAAACAAAATATAAGTTATTATATATACAAAAGTATGTGAGGGATGGAATATTAAATTGAATATACAGTGGGGCAAAAAAGTATTTAGTCAGCCACCAATTGTGCAAGTTCTCCCACTTAAAAAGATGAGAGGCCTGTAATTTTCATCCTAGGTACACTTCAACTATGAGAGACAGAATGGGGGGAAAGAATCCAGGAAATCACATTGTAGGAATTTTAATGAATTAATTGGTAAATTTCTCAGTAAAATAAGTATTTGGTCACCTACAAACAAACAAGATTTCTGGCTCTCACAGACCTGTAACTTCTTCTTTAAGAGCCTCCTCTGTCCTCCACTTGTTAACTGTATTAATGGCACCTGTTTAAACTCGTTATCAGTATAAAAGACACCTGTCCACAACCTCAAACAGTCACACTCCAAACTCCACTATGGCCAAGACCAAAGAGCTGTCAAAGGACACCAGAAACAAAATTGTAGACCTGCATCAGGCTGGGAAGACTGGATCTGCAATAGGTAAGCAGCTTGGTGTGAAGAAATCAACTGTGGGAGCAATTATTAGAAAATGGAAGACATACAAGACCACTGATAATCTCTCTCGATCTGGGGCTCCACGCAAGATCTCACCCCGTGGGGTCAAAATGATCACAAGAACGGTGAGCAAAAATCCCAGAACCACATGGGGGGACCTAGTCAATGACCTGCAGAGAGCTGGGACCAAAGTAACAATGGCTACCATCAGTAACACACTACGCCGCCAGGGACTCAAATCCTGCAGTGCCAGACGTGTCCCCCTGCTTAAGCCAGTACATGTCCAGGCCCGTCTGAAGTTTGCTAGAGAGCATTTAGATGATCCAGAAGAGGATTGGGAGAATGTCATATGTTCAGATAAAACCAAAATAGAACTTTTTGGTAAAAACTCAACGAGACGTGTTTGGAGGAGAAAGAATGCTGAGTTGCATCCAAAGAACACCATACCTACTGTGAAACATGGGGGTGGAAACATCATGCTTTGGGGCTGTTTTTCTGCAAAGGGACCAGGACGACTGATCTGTGTAAAGGAAAGAATGAATGGGGCCGTGTATCGTGAGATTTTGAGTGACAACCTCCTTCCATCAGCAAGGGCATTGAAGATGAAACGTGGCTGGGTCTTTCAGCATGACAATGATCCCAAACACACCGCCCGGGCAACGAAGGAGTGGCTTCGTAAGAAGCATTTCAAGGTCCTGGAGTGGCCTAGCCAGTCTCCAGATCTCAACCCCATTGAAAATCTTTGGAGGGAGTTGAAAGTCCGTGTTGCCCAGCGACAGCCCCAAAACATCACTGCTCTAGAGGAGATCTGCATGGAGGAATGGGCCAAAATACCAGCAACAGTGTGTGAAAACCTTGTGAAGACTTACAGAAAACGTTTGACCTCTGTCATTGCCAACAAAGGGTATATAACAAAGTATTGAGATGAACTTTTGTTATTGACCAAATACTTATTTTCCACCATAATTTGCAAATAAATTCTTTAAAAATCAGACAATGTGATTTTCTGGATTTTTTTTCTCATTCTGTCTCTCATAGTTGAAGTGTACCTAGGATGACAATTACAGGCCTCTCTCATCTTTTTAAGTGGGAGAACTTGCACAATTGGTGGCTGACTAAATACTTTTTTGCCCCACTGTAAATGTACATGTGATTTTACGTCCAAGAGAAGCTATGGAGCAGAGAGTTCTCTGCCAGCCAGAGGTGATTTGTTATTAGTTCAAGATGTCAAACTGATTTCCCTGACTACAATCTTTAGCTACATGGTGAAACGTTATGCTGCTTGGACTAATTAGACTTATCATATAAGCCACACAGGTTTTTAATAGGATGTATTCAGTATCTTTACTTATGTTGCGGTCTTTTCAGCAGCGCCATCTCTAAAACGGCGATACAGTCAGTACCCATCATTTACATTTCACCGTGACATGGACAAAAATGTAACGTCAGCTTACCTCATAGCACGAATCCAGACTCTCCTTTGGAAAACATTGGCCGGGAAACGATAGAACGAGCACGTTTCATGCAAAGACCTGTGGCTGCAACCCGGAGCAAAGCAACACACCATTGCGTAGCTAACTAGTAGCACTAGCTTTAGCTAACGTTAGCTAACGAAACGAACCGCCGAGTAAAATTGGAAAACACTGGTAATTAATTATTCTATAATTTATAAAACTACGGTGTTAAAAACGACAATTTCAAAAATACAGATTCTAATGGTCAGATATAGATGTACAGATACTAAAGATAGGCAGGTACTTGCTTTCAAGCAGAACACAGGGGAAAACAAACTTAGAGGAGTGTTTACGTGTTCGGCGTAATGACGTACAACGGCCTCGACAATTTCTGTAGTCCTATTCAGCCACTCGGTAACAACCATCGTTTTTCAGACACGTAAACTCTTCAAAAATCACCAGTGGGGTCACTGCTGATGTATTTAATGTCGTAGAACAAAACGTGATTTATCTCTTAAATTTGTGTCAACCACAGACCTTATTTGGAGCTATTTTCCAAAACCCTATGGAGAAAATGCATTGCTTTTTGACGAAGGATCCGGAAGTGCTAAAAATGCTAACTTACTTCCGGGTTTTACGACGCGTCACTGTGGTTCTCTATTGGCGTCTCCAGATTTGAGTGTGGTCTCACCTTACATTAATTACATCACAAAGTAGAATAAGATTGAAACATTCAATCACAATGATTGATACAGACAATCATAATAGGAAAAATCATCTCTCATCAGTGTTTGATCATCTTTCGTCAAAAGCACAATAATGAACACACATAAAACACAGATGCGTAAATAGCTAAATATTTGTTTTAAACTAATATCTCTTATCATTTATCATTAGTTAATTTCGTTCATCAAACTATAAAATCAAAACCAGCTTGCCGCTTTAAAGATTTACTTCAAGGCAATCACTAGTCAAAAGCATTTTAAAACTTAGGATCCTAAGAGATCCAGCTAAGGTATACAATTCACAGTTGTGATTTTATCAATCTGTAATCTGCAAAAGTGCAGTGTCCTCAATATTAGGATTACTTTTACGTTTACTTACATACGCTTTAGTCATTAGTAAGGCACTTTAGTCAAATCAATACATTCATTTTAGTCAAGTACATCGTTCAAAATCTGAAAAGGAAAAGTTAGGCAAATATTCAAAGACTTTTGTAAAAACCTGGAAAGGAAGGATTAAACATTCTTAAAACTTGAATTATTACATTTGTAAATGCTACCACTAATCTGCACCAAATTAAGTCTATCAATTATTCCCATTAGCCATACTTACCTGAGCATCTACTTATGGTACTTGGAAAGGATTCTTCTGTGTTTATCTAATGTTGAATATAGAATATCAATTTCTTTAAATTATACTTCTCTAATTTGAGGATCAAATATGCTACATAATTGTTATATGAAATATTATAAATATTTGTTTTGGGCCAAAACTGAAATTAATCCAGTACTTGAAACATCATTGTAGGTCTTTCTGTGCATGGATAATACATTAAAGAGTAGTGTTGATAAGCCTGATTGCTGGACGATTAAGGATATTAACATTATCCGTGATAATAGTAGAAATATCTGAAAATATTAATTAATTAATTTTGTTTAGTGCGAAGGTGTAATCTGATCCGGCAACATATATTAATCACCACTATTCAACACATGTCTGGTCATTAGAAATATAAAGACAGTCATTAATTGTACATCTGTAAACATCCAAGATATAAAATCAATTCAAAGTTCATCTTTGTACGAGAGCTGGAAGAAGATGTCCTTCAGTCTTTCTGACTCGTTCTCCTCCTCTCTTTATGACAAAGAGTGTCTGGTGTGTGTAAAGGCATCCTGATACTGTAGATTAGCACTGAGGTGCTGATTGGCTCAAACTCTTCGTCATCAGAGCGCCATATTTCAACCCCCCCAATTGCTCTGCTTTTGTGTGGCTCAATAGAGAGGCGAAGTCCCTCCCCTTCCGGGAGCCTCCATGGGACCCCGGAAGCGGAAAAATATACATTGAAGTCAATGGAGAGAGAAAGGTTATCTTTTGATCCCGTTTGAATTGTGCCATGAATGACACATATGATGTTTGTCAATTTAAAAGAACATTTTGAAAGTAAAAAAAATAAAAATGTGTCGTAAAACTGTGAAGTTACACATTTGTTTGTGTGAAACCGCTCAGTGAACTACAGGTCTCTGGTCTCGCACAACACGCGTCACCATCACAAAGACGGCCGTCACATTAGCAAATTTCACCTGTTTCTTTCAGAATGAGGCGAAAAGTATAAAACGAGTTGAACATCACTACAAGTCTGGGCACGTTGAGAGCTGTACATACACGAAAGGGGAGTTAGTCGGTTCTGTAAGAGCAGCGGGACCAGCTTTACAAGGTTTCGGTGAGTAATATGTGTGCAATGTGTAACGTTAATGTCAGCTAGCTAACATTAGCTAACAAGGTACACTAACGTGTTTTGTTTTAGTAACTAGTTTTCTCCTTAAGAACTTCGTGGTCTCTGTGTATGCTGTGGATAACATTAGTGTTCACAAGAACAAGGTTTTACGACGCGTCACTGTGGTTCTCTATTGGCGTCTCCAGATTTGAGTGTGGTCTCACCTTACATTAATTACATCACAAAGTAGAATAAGATTGAAACATTCAATCACAATGATTGATACAGACAATCATAATAGGAAAAATCATCTCTCATCAGTGTTTGATCATCTTTCGTCAAAAGCACAATAATGAACACACATAAAACACAGATGCGTAAATAGCTAAATATTTGTTTTAAACTAATATCTCTTATCATTTATCATTAGTTAATTTCGTTCATCAAACTATAAAATCAAAACCAGCTTGCCGCTTTAAAGATTTACTTCAAGGCAATCACTAGTCAAACATTAGTGTTCACAAGAACAAGGTACACTCCCGTGTTTTGTTTTAGTTGCTCTTCAGATTGAAGCGGCCAGTTTTATATCGACTATACTGTATGTGTGATCTCCTTCTACATCTCGTTGTGTCATTTGAGTTTATCTGCTGTGTGTAGATTCAAGGGTTTTGGTTATCTAGGCCCAGCTGTGTGTGACTCCCTCTGGTGCATTGGTATGTGTGTTCCTAATGTAGAGAGCATTGATTCATTAATAAACTACACACTGAGTCTAGATCCTGACCAAATCCTTTTTTATTGTTGATCAAATGTTTTTCAAAAATGTATTCATACACATTTAGAAAAATACAATGTACAATCACAACTAATACAACAATCAGACAAGAGGACAACACTATGGAAAAATAAACCCTCCCACCCCCAGATGCGGACCATCCTTGTATTATTGCTCATTCAATCTATTATAGCATGCTAACAAATGGTACTTACTTTATGTGTACAGATCTGCATGGGAGACGATGGCGCGATGCAGAGCGCTGTCTGTGATTGGGCACGGGGGATGTACTAATGCAGCCACGCTGCAGCATTGGCAATATTTGCCAAGTGGCAGATCAGCTCCACAGATGCTGAGTGCCAGTGGAGGAAGCCTGGCACTTCAAAAGTAGTCCAGCCGGTGTCTCAACTCTACCAACAGCGAGAGGAGACATACAACCCACTGGCCAGAGACATCGCTAACTGTCAACTGGGGGGTTGTAAACGAGGCCGAAGGGGTGAAGGCTTTTGTGGAGGCCTATCAAGTGACAGTGTTCGAGTCTGGTCTCTTTGTGAGTGAGTCGGGTGTTTTGGGAGCATCACCCGATGGACTTGTGCAGCCATCTGCCCTGCTGGAGGTGAAGTGTCCACACAGCCAGAGGAACATGACCATCGCAGAGGCAGTCCAGTTACCATCCTTCTGTCTCTGTGAGGAGGGTGGGTCTTATATTCTCAAGGAGAATCACCCATACTGGCACCAGGTCCAAGGGCAGCTGCACATCACAGACCGGAGTCTCTGCTACTTTGTTGTGTGGACCACGAAGGAGGCGATCATCATCCCCATCCCCAAAGACCCTGCATGGCATGGAAATCTCCTCCTCCTGGAGAACTTCTACACCCAGCATGCTCCCTGTGTTGGCCAGTAGAGAGGAGGACATTTAAATAAACATACTCTTAACACCCTCGGACTCTGCGTTGTGTTTCCTATGTGTGATGGGGTGTTATGCCGAGGGGAGGAAAACAGGACACAGCAGATTGTGGTGGAGATGCTGAGCAGTTACTTCATTGTTGCATGTAATTATTATTATACTGCGTGCTTCTTAGTTATTCCATCTTTCGCTGTAACATGGATCTGTATGTAACTCTATTTACTTGTTATCTACCACATTTCCTTCATTATACATGATGGTGTATATAGGATATATATATTTGTATACATATCTGTAAATTGTATAATTTTATTTTTCGTATTTGGGATTGTTGGAAACGTCTTTTTGATCTCTCCGTCTATAAACACAAACTGAGTAAGATTGACAATAAAGTTGACTTTGAAAAATATATATATTTTTTATGAAAATAGTTGACAGCTGGAGAAATGAATACAAATGAAACGTTGGACTGAACTGCAGCTACGCCTTTGAATCTCTACGGACTGTTTTTCAGTGGGATGGCAAGTTCCTATCTTTAAACATTTATTAGTTTTTTCTCAGAACAGATTTGATTTTCTGAAGTTAATTTAACTTTGCCGACCATGTAAGGTCATTATTAAAAGGTACAATCAATTTGTTTAGGGTTGACTAAAATAATGAAAAACATTTCATTTGGATAATTTACTGACAGAATAAGAAACTCGATGATGCTCTACTCACCTGTTCCCTTTCTATAAAGTGAAACAGTTGAAACGATAGATTTTAGTAAACTTAAAAACAACCTTCTCCAAAAGCTATCAAGGAATATACCGAATACTTGTTTTAGAACTTTATTACATATTTTTTATATAAATAGTTTGAATGATCCATAATTGACAGAAGCTTGTGTTTACACTGAGCTGTTACTCATATATTAATGTCTTTGTAACTTCAGTAAACCACTACCTCACTCATTTCTCTCATTCATCACGGTTCAGTAAACTAAGTGACACATGAACCAGTTTAATCATTATAATAACGTAGGATTGCAACTCTTTGAAACTGTAGGTGGCTCTTAAAAGAGCCGTTGTGTTTGGGTGTGCTGGTCTCAGGTCAGTCTAAGCCCTCTCTCAGCTGGATGTCCTTGGGCATGATGGTGAACCTCTTTCCTTGGTTCATCTTACTGGGGGGGCAGCTACAGGGATGTGTGTGCAGTCCACAATCATTTTGCAGTTGAAGGCAGAATGAATTTATTATTGACTCAGAATGAAGCACAACTTCATGTCATACAATACATTGACTTTATTTGTAATTGTGTAAAAACATATAAGCATTGATTAGCAAGCAGGACCTGCAGGAACAGAGCACGGTGATGGATGGAGCTGGGAAGAGAGAAGAAGAAAGAAAACAGATCAACTTTATCAGATATTAAAAATTCAATTTCAAAACAAGTTGCTGCTCTTACAGTTTTCTAGTGTGTAAAGATGATTTCACATGACCTATGCAAACTATCACACTCAATACATGTGTGTCTCTGGGGGGTGCATTGTGCCTTTGATGTATATAAATAATATACCATAACCAAATACTATTACGTACAGTGGAAATCAGGTTGCCAGAGCAGGTCAGTGTGCATGTTCCTCAACGTCTCAGCAGTTACAGGTGAGGTAAGGAAAAAAAAGAGAAAAAGCTCAGTAACAACACTTTAAAGTAACAACACTTTGAATAATTATCTCTTCTAACAATTTTCTCTCAGTAAGCACACAACGACTGTCTTTCCAACAAACAGATTGACTCCCCCTCACTGTCACTGTCACTGTCATCACAATGATCACCCCTGCCTGCCTTCGACTCTCCCTGAACTGCTTCCTTAGCACCCGGTGGAGGGAGCAGTAGGCTACTCTTCAAATGTTTCACAAAATACTTACCATCATGACTACTCTTACTGTTTAACATTTTGGTTTACTTCATGTAATAAAATAATAACTTCATGGTAAGGCTACTAAAACTGACAAGGCTAAGTAATGTAATGCTAACTAACGTGCTCGCTACTCATCGCTACTAGCTAGGTAGCTAACTTGACTATGTTCCATGCACAACATGTATATTACCTATGATATTACCTGATATGTCTGATCCAGCGACTCCTGGTCCTTTCATCAGACGGGAAGCGATAGAACGAGCAAGTGGTATGATCACTTGTGTGATTACAACCTGGTACAAAGCACACAGGCATCTTGTAAAAGTGAACCAACCACTTGGAGCAACTTGGAGCATTATCGCCTATGACATCACTTACGCGACCCAGAATGGGATTTGGGATTTGTAGTCTTTGTAGTCGCGTATTTTTCATAGTGTTATATTTCAACAGTTGTACGACAAAATGTGACTTTTTTGACATGGAAATGATTGTTTAAGATTGACAAACATCATATGTGTAGTTCGTGGCACAATTCAAACGGGATCAAAAGATGCGTTTTCTCTCTCCATTGAATTCAATGTATTATTTTTCGCTTCCGGGGTCCCATGGGCCGGAAGTAGATGGGCGTGACTTCGCCTCTCTATTCAGTGAGCACTGTATGATCCCCCAGTGAAACGGAGGCTCATCTGCCTGCATTCCTTCTGCTATCTGCTTGAGAACAGTGCAACTGCCTATTCCAAATGGTGCATCCAGGTCTCCCCCCATGATGGAGAGGTTAGGAAGAGATCTGCTCCTCCAAGAAACAAGGAACCTTGTATGAAGCCTCTGAAGCCCTCGCTCGTCCCGCAGGGTTGTCTGCCTGAGCCCACCGAGCAGAATGGTGAAGAAGCATCCCATCTCCTCAGATAGTTGAAGATTATAATCCTCTCATCCCGAACGACCTCGTGCCTCCTTGCCCGTGGATGGGGGTGCTCTCTGCAGCCGGAGAGTGTGACCCTCTCTCTCTGACCCTTGGCCTTCAGAGCTGTCCTAGCTATTGGGTTAACACCTGATAGGGATGTTTTCCTGAGTGCAGACAACTCAAAGTAATGGATTAGCACAATATCATTTAATTACAAAAATAGGATAGGCCCCTCAGAATTATTTGGGAGCCTTCCTGACACATGCACATGCATAAATGTAAGGTTTGTGTTAGTAATTTAACATGCAAGAATCATATACTCATCAGTCCAAAGCAGAGAAATGTTATTGTAATTTAAAGGTGAGCTAGTTCCTGTGGATATAACCCCTTCTCAATGATTCTAAATGTTATATTAATTCACCATTTGATAAAATATTAGTTTATCAGAAATATATATTTTTCCTCTTCCATAAAACAGGTTTGAGTAATAAATGTTCCAATATAAAATCAATTACTCAATAAAATTGACTCTTCCCTCCCTTTTCTTACATATGTCACATATGAAATAATAACTTAGGAGTCTATTTAAGCATGGTGTAGTTTATAATCTATTACTCGAGAAGACTCAGTATCACCTGTGTGCAGCATATTATGCAGGAAATGTATACCTTTGTTGAAAAACAAAGCATATCTGATTTGGGAGAAAAAGCTTCAACCCCCTTAACATCTGAATTATTTACTTATGGCATAGCATGAATGATATTAGGTGTCTGAGGGTGTCATTACTGAGAAATGTCAAACAAATTCAAAACCTTACATTTGAAAACAGGTTTGCATTCCTCCACTTAAGGTGACGTTATCATTGGAAACAATGAAAGCTAATTGTTTTGATGTAGAATCTATCAATTAAATCGTTAGAGCAGAACAGAATGGTCGTATTGTAGCCTGAGTTTCGTGCAACCTCTAGTTTTTACCAGGTGGACATATTGTTCTATATAATGTGAATACATGTAGAACTAAGAGGCCCCTGACATTAGGCCTATTTTAAAAATAGTAGGGGCTTTTAACAGCTTGCCAACTTACAGGCATCCTCTGCATAGCAGTATGAATAGCCTTAAAAAAAAAAAAACACTATGCGGTAACAAGAGTCATATTTCTGAACCAAATGCCCTAAGTGAAGCCGTTAGTCTCATCTGACTGACCCAAGGGATGGTGCTGGTATGACAGGGAGGCTTCCAGGTGTTCAAAGCAGATGTCAAGCTTTCAGTTCATGGCTCGGTGGGGGGAGCAGACCCACGTGAGACAGTATCAACGGCTGTAATGTTCAGTTTGAGGAGCGTCATTCTCTCGGAGAGCAGGAAATGGTGTCCATTCTCGGACCAGACCATTAATGTAATTTCATGTAGAGCAGCCATAGCATCTCTGTGACTGCACTCAGCCGGACTGTAGCAGGGTAGAACTGGGTGACTCTTAGTGAAGCCGTCCAAGGCGATAGGCAAAATGGAACCACGTACCAACAAAAGGGACACAAGGTCATCAATGTCTCTCTTTACCATTGGCCTAATTGCACAACAAATGAGTGGAAAAAAATGTGGAACACTAATCCATCATCATGTGAAATGTTGAGTTAATCTAAATAATTACTTATGGGTTGAAATCAAATTAACATTAACATTGGAACTAAGGTCAGTCAAAATTGGACTTGCACGGATCAGAATCTTATCAATACACCATTTTCCCAGCTCTGTAACGAAAAGGATAACAAGATTAGGTACATTACAGGAGTGTTAAAACACCCAAACATGCACACTTATCTTATTCTAGTAGAGATTAGAGGACAAGGTCTAATGTTGTGAACAAAATGATCAAGTCAAAGTTATTTCATTTATTCTATGTTATGTACCACATTTAATTTAATAATTCATCTTGAATTACTAATCAACAATTTACAATTTGGATAAGGTGAATACTTATCCAAAGTGTGTGTGTTTGTGTGTGTGTCTGCCCAAGGTTTAAAAACATTTGGGACAGCACAGCAGTGAGAATGTTATGAGACTAAACTCGAAGGAAGCTAGACTGGAGCATTTTAACTAAATCAAAACACTTGCACATTAATTAAATACATTTGACATTTAGCTCGAGCTGGGTTCAATACTTTTCTTCATGGTATTTGAAATTGGGCTTGAGTAGAACCCCTGGATTTGGCTTGCAACACAAAGTGATACTGATCTCTGTAGGACTTGGAAGTGTCATGATTCAAAGTGTGGGCCTGTGAAAGACAGGCCCTTGGAAAACAACATCTATTTTTTTAACCGTAATTACTTATTTTAAAGAGATTGCAACATTATACTTTTTTAAAAGAATTTAAACACATTTATTATGCACACAATAATCACACAATAAAAACTTCAACAAATATATTGATCCTGGCTTAACCAGCGACCTTTACTCTGTTGTTCATAAGCTCGGTTTCAGAAAACTTGTCAGTAGTTTAATAACTATTTTAATTTTAGTAATGTCTATGGAGACCAATTGGTTGATACGAGAAATAATTTGAAGCAGTTTAATAAAGAATGTTAAACTATTTTATTTTTAAAACTGTAATTGAACTTCAACTTATATTAATTATCCGATTCCAGTGGCCAGTTGGAACAGATAATCAGCAAAGTTTCCATTTTGCAGCAACAGTGCAAAAGGTTTCAACAACAATTAGTATTATGTCTGAGTCTAGTTCTGTCTTATCTGCTTTGTTTCGGAATGTGTTCAATACACTATGTTTTTATTCATTATTACCATGCAATACATAGATTTAAGAATAAATTAAACAAATAATCCAACATTGACCTAAAAAAAACAGATTTTGCAACCCTGATCTCCTCAGGCAGGTCTCTGAGGGTCTCGGGCGCAGGACGGGGCATAGCGTTTATACAAGGTCACAAACATATCTTAACATACCAGCAATACCATTTAAGAATGGATTCTTAAAGCAATATAATCTTATTTTCTTCTTACACAGCGCACACCCTGAACAGTGTGCTTCTTGTTTACTTTTTCCTCTGCACACTCAGATGCAGGACATAAAAACACTCTTTTGCTATTTATTTTCATTTTGCAGCACATTTATACTACCAGAATTTTTTTGCTTTACATCTTTATATTATTTATTTTTCTCAAGTCATTTACTTTTGGTGGGTTAACTAAAGTTTAGTTCATTTTACCCTGTCTATGGACTGATTCATTATTAGTTGTTACAAAACATACACAAGACGGCGGGGCAAACCAATATAGACCCCCCATACAAACAATCAGACAAACAAAACATGAACTCGTAATAAACACCAGCGTGACAGCAAAGCTCATCCAGCTCAATTTAGTCCGAATTAGGAGGTTTCAGAGGGGGTAGAGAATTATCTCTAGTGGGGCGCCTTGACTCGCGCGTCCACCCTTGTACAAGTACTAAGATCGTGCCTGAAGACCGTCCAAAAGCGATAACTAGCTTATCCTCTTGCGACACCACTACTCTATTCTAGTGGCGCTATGAACCCCCGACCAGGAGAACATAGACTTTTTTCCGCTACCCTTTCTCTCCAAACGACAGCCCAGTTGACTGTAGTCCTACTCGACCAGCCTATAGACTTGCCATCGAGCTCATCCAACGATGAAACACAGTTTGCTCTACGCTTGCGTGCCACTACCCACCTGTGATCAATTAGCCTATAATTGTATGTATGCACCCCGGACCGCCACCAGCTCCTCAATGTCTAGGGAACTGTGGCACATCGGGGTGATGCACGCACCTCGCGCTGGTCCGTCTAACCATGAGAAAGGGGTCGCAAGCAACGGGTGCTTTTTAAACCATCTCTGTTTTCCATTTTAAACAGAGATGGCGGTGGTGTGAGTTAAAACTTTTATAGGCAAAAACATGTGACTTTCTCCCTCTCAGCTGCACTTCTCCAGCTCCACAAGCACGGGGAGGTTTACACACACACACACACCCGCGGCTGCAGCTGGAGCCGTGTTTTACAGAGAGGCGATAGCAGTAATATCTCTGGCTGCTTATTTTCAACTGCTGTGCTTGGCCGCTGAAACCCCCAGAATTCGGCGATTTGTTCAATACAAATCTTTACATTGCTTTCACACAGAAGCTCCACTTTACTGATGCCCTTCTTTTAAGGTCTCTCTAAACATGAGCTGTGTATGCTTGTATGGCACTTCTGTCCCGAGCAGCAGACACAGAGGAAATCAGCCAGGACTGAGTCCTCAGACACTGATCCCCTGGGTTTATTATCCCCAAATGTTCACTAACCAAAAACGAAACACAGACGCTCAGTTTCACAGGTAATTTTTTAGCATACCGTCAATCACAGATTCTGGTAAGGCAATGTCCAAATGTAGATTTGAAATCACACTTACCAGTTCTGAAGATGTGTTGGTATCCTGCCGACAACGCCAATTTGTGGAGGAAACTTCTGTGTAGCAATTGCAATAGGAGTCACCGACTCAGGAAGGAGACACGGTAGAGCAGAAGCTTTTGATGTCAAACACTGATGGTTTATTTGGAGTTACGGCTGGAGGATTCACATCACAAGTCACAGCAGTCACGGTGAGACTGCACGGGAGAGTTGCCACGTCAATTCTGGAGCGCCTCTCTCTTGTTAGCCCATTTAACTGGTTTCACAGAGAGTGATCAACATATTTTGATAAGATAGCTTAGACAGTTGGGCACACTGAGTCACTTGCATCCGTCACTTATGGCCTCGAAGATTTCATACCTTGGAGTCCACAAACAACAAAGAAGGAAGTGTCCCAGTGCACCCACAACAACAGACCATCTGTGACCTAGTGTTGACCGGTCACAGAATGGGAACAATAACTTTATGGCTGAAGCAGCCTATGTCCTTAAAGGAGATAAACAGACGTCAGGGTTAGTCATGCACGTCATATCTAGGAGTCGAGGACAATTATTTCCCCTAACAAGCGTCAGTTGAGCTCGCCCAGATACGGACAAAATCTAGTTTACCTAACAGACTGCGCACATTCAAGTGGATGAAACCCAACCCAGACCTAGCTTTAAAATCAGCAGGAGTAGCGATCTGACTACTACTACTGGGCGGACCAGGGTTAGGTTGTACATTTCCTGACAGTAATAACAACAACAAAAAACAGGCATCCTTTCTTCTTAAACGACACACATACATTGTTATCTAATTTAGAAACACCGGAAAAGTCTGCGAGAGTGTGATTTGAGCTTAAGAAGCAGTCCTGAAGAACCATCATCGCAGGAAAACAAAAAAGACAAACATACAGGACTGTCTCAGAAAATTAGAATATTGTGATAAAGTTCTTTATTTTCTGTAATGCAATTAAAAAAACAAAAATGTCATACATTCTGGATTCATTACAAATCAACTGAAATATTGCAAGCCTTTTATTATTTTAATATTGCTGATTATGGCATACAGCTTAAGAAAACTCAAAAATCCTATCTCAAAAAATTAGAATAGTTCCTCAGACCAAGTAAAAAAAAAAGATTTATAACAGCAAAACACAATCAAACATTTGAAAATGTCCATTAATGCACTCAGTACTTGGTTGGGAATCCTTTTGCACGGATTACTGCATCAATGCGGCGTGGCATGGAGGCAATCAGCCTGTGGCATTGCTGAGGTGTTATGGATGCCCAGGATGCTTCAATAGCGGCCTTTAGCTCATTAGCATTGTTGGGTCTGGTGTCTTTCAGCTTCTTCTTCACAATACCCCACATATTATCTATGGGGTTCAGGTCAGGGGAATTTGCAGGCCAATCGAGGACAGTAATGCCATGGTCAGTACACCAGTTACTGGTGGTTTTGGCACTGTGGGCAGGTGCCAGATCATGCTGGAAAATGAATTCCTCATCTCCATAGAGCTTTTCAGCAGACGGAAGCATGTAGTGCTCTAAAATCTCTTGGTACACAGCTGCATTTACTCTGGGCTTGATGAAACACAGTGGACCAACACCAGCAGCTGACATGGCTCCCCAAACCATCGCTGACTGTGGGAACTTCACACTGGATTTCAAGCAACTTGGATTTTGCTCCTCTCCAGCCTTTCTCCAGACTCTGGCGCCTTGACTTCCAAATGAAATACAAAACTTGCTTTCGTCTGAAAAGAGGACTTTGGACCACTGTGCAACTGTCCAGTGCTTCTTTTCCTTAGCCCAAGTCAGATGCCTCTTCCGTTGTCTTGAGTTCAGAAGTGGCTTGACCATGGGAATACGGCTATTGTAACCCATTTCCCGGATACGTCTGGGAACAGTGACTTTTGATACCTGGACTCCAGCTTCAGTCCACTGTCTTTGAAGCTCCCCCAAATTCTGGAAGCGACTCTTCTTCACAATGCTGTTAAGGCTGCGGTCATCTCTCTTGGTTGTGCAGCGTTTCCTGCCACATTTCCCCCTTCCAACAGACTTTTTGTGGATGTGCTTTGAAACTGCACTCTGTGAACAGCTTGCTCTTTGAGAAATTTCTTTTTGTGTCTTACCCTCCTGATGGAGGGTGTCAATGACGGTCCTCTGGACAGCAGTCAGATCAGCAGTCTTCCCCATACTTGTGATTTAGTTTACTGAACCAAGCTGAGTGTTTTTCAAGGCTCAGGAAACCCTTGCAGGTGTTTCGAGTTAATTAGACGATTCAAGTGATTCGTTGAACACCCTACTAGTATACTTTTTCATGATATTCTAATATTTAGAGATAGGATATTTGAGTTTTCTTAAGCTGTATGCCATAATCAGCAATATTAAAATAATAAAAGGCTTGCAATATTTCAGTTGATTTGTAATGAATCCAGAATGTATGACATTTTGTTTTTTTAATTGCATTACAGAAAATAAAGAACTTTATCACAATATTCTAATTTTCTGAGACAGTCCTGTATTTTGTCGAGCATATTGTCTGTGACAAGGCAACCGGTAATTGTTTGAGCAACACATCCGAACCTTTGCAGGGGATGCCCACTGCGGGTGGCAGAACAGACCTGAATCCAGTAGACTTCTCAGAATGACTAGAGATCTTCTCATAGTCCAAAACAGTTAACAGGCACAGCAGAATCCCGATATGGGCCATGTTCCCAGATGTCCGCGATGTTCCTGGAGCAAATCAGCACAGCAGCAAAGGACAGGCGAAAACAGCAGCGTGGAAGCGCTCCGGTCCCTCCGTGGTATCCCCAGGGTGAAAGCAGGCCTCTGCAACAGCAGAACCAGGACAGGTGGAATGCAGGCCCCAGCGGTGGTAAAATCCTCCTCCGTACAGCAGCACACGCCCGGTGGAAGCAGGCCAAGCCCGAAGCGTGGGTCCACTCCGTCTCTCCGCGACGACTCCGGGGTAAAAACCTCTCCAGTACAGCCGTATTCTACAGGTGGGAGCAGGCCTCCGTAGATCGCAGATCGCAGAATCGCAGGCAGCAACAGGTGGAGCCGCTCCATCTCTTCGCGACGAGCAGGCCTCCGTAAATCGCAGATCGCATGCAGCAACAGGTGGAGCCGCTCCGTCTCTTCGCGACGTCTCCGGAGGAAAAACACCTCAGTACAGCCGTACTCAACAGGTGGGAGTAGGCCTCGGCAGATCGCAGACAACTAGGGATGGCTAAAAGTTTGTAAGCAGGAGAGCTAGATGCTAACAGATGCCAGATGCTAACAGGTAGTGCGAGCCTGTAGAAATTGCGACTGCCTCCAATGACGAATGACAGTACGAGTGACGAATGACAGTACGAGTGACGAATGACAGTACGAGTGTTCATTAGGCCATATAGATTTCACAATCAATGGGTGCATGCAAATAGGCTGTCTTAACGTCAATCTGGTGTAAAATGAGTCCCTCTTGTGCTGCTTTCTGCATGAGTACTCTTACACTTGTCACATCAGCTGTGGGAAAACATTTCTCTTTGTAGTCTGTTCCTGGTTTTTGACTGTAGCCTTTTGCTACAAATCTTGCCTTGTATTTATCTGATCCATCAATGTCACTTTTGAGTGCATAGACCAGGGATCACCAACTACATTTGCCCAAGGGCCAAAATGTATCCAATAGACACTATCGCGGGCCAGCGGGGGGGGGGGGGGGGGGGGCAGACTCTTCACGCTAACGAAGGATCACTTCGAGGTAGGGTTGGGAGGGTTACTTTGTAAATGTGATCAGTTACTGATTACTGAATACATGCTCTGAAAGTAATCAGAATACAGTTACGTGTCTTAAAAACGTGTTCAGGTTACTTTTAGAATACTTTTGAAATACTTTCTTTTTCCATAACAGATGGGTATGTTTTGGTAAACAGGAGACACTTGTTTTACTGTTTTAATGGCTTATCAAGAACTCAAACACAACATCTTGGTGTCATTCTGGACAGCTCCCTCTCATTGGCACCCCACATAACAAACATCACCCGGACTGCATTCTCCTGCTGTAAACCTTTCCTTAGAATATGTTATGAATTGTAAAGTGTCCTTGGGTGCTTTGAAAGGCGCCCCTAAATAGAATGAATTATCATTATTATTTTTTATTATTATCTGAAACGGTGTAATAACTTTTAAAACTTGTTCCAGTCACTTGCCCCATGCATTCAGCAGCAGCAGGCCATTCACTTTGATTTGATCCCGTTATAAATGTCATAATTTCGACAATAAAGAAATGCTACATAAACGTTATCTTGCACATTTTATCTAACCATCTCCGTTTCTAACTTTCAATATATTTTAAAAGAGATCTCTCTCTCTCATCTGCGTGCGGGGGCGGGGCCTCACAGACACACTGCATCTCTCACTCGCTCACAGATATGCTGCAGCGCTGTGCAGTGTGCACACAGTTCTGCCGGTAATGAATCTTACATTTTGTGAGGAAACTTTTCCACCAATAATAATAATAAGTATTCCAAAATGTATTCACTTCAGGTTTACGAAAGTAACTGTAATCAGATTACTTGTTTTTCAAATGTAACGCCAGCTGAATACAGTTAGCTTACTTGATTTTTGTATTCTGATTACGTAACGCCGTTACATATATTCCGTTACAACCCAACCCTGCTTCTTGGCTACTGTCCCGCAGCTCCTGCCTCTCTGTTGGACTCTGTCGCAGCGGGGCTGCTGCTGTGGTGCGGAGCCACAAAGCAGACTCTTCACAACGAAGGATCACTTCTTCTTCTTCAAGGAAGGGAAGGTTTCGCAGTATGCAGTCTACTGTCCCGCAGCTGCTGCCTCTCTGTTGGACTCCGGTACTGCACCTTACTCACGAGACGTTGTTAAAAAAAAAATGGGTGGGGGGCGAACGCAGTAACCACTCCGCCAACGCCACAGTCACCCCCGTCTGCGGGCCGGATGAGAATGTCTGGCGGGCCGGATGTGGCCCGCGGGCCGCCAGTTGGTGGTCACTGGCATAGACCCATCTTCCCCACACTGCCTTTTTACCTGGTGGCAACTGGGTGAGGTGGAAGGTCTCGTTTTCCTCCAGAGTCTTATCTCCTCGTCCATGGCATTCTTCCACTGCCTTGACTTTGCTGACACTATGGCATCATTGTAGGTTTGAGGGATATCACAGACTGCTCTGTAGCAAAAGTCCATGCATGTTTGTGCTTTGTCCTCTGCATCCTCAGTCTCAAAATCCTGTAGATGAGTTGGTCTCCTTTTGTTTCTCTGTGGATACCTTTTGGTTACAGTCTCTGTGGCTTTACTCGGCTGTGTACATTCAGTCTCTTCAAGTAAAGTCTCTGGCACACAAATCTGAATACCATGACTTGATACATTTTCTACATTTATATCATTGCCTACGGCCCTGGAGTGTGCATCCTCATGACCACATTCTATGTGTGATTCAGATGTTTGTGTTTCCTTTTCTTTTGCGCTTTTGATTGTGAATTTCACCAACCTGTGCTCTTGCACCCTCTCTGTTTCTGGGTAATACACCAGATAAGCTGGGCTGTTTTTATCATATCCAATGAAAACCCCTTTCTCACATCTAGAGTCTAGCTTCCCTTTACATTTTTCAACATTTTCTTTAACAGTTGGCAAGTAATACAAATGTCCACTCTCCTGGAGGTCAAACCTGCTACTGTCCTTGGTAACCATGTGGCTTCCTCCTTTCTTGAAGGTGATTGTCGCTCCTCCATTTGCAGCTCTTGCCACAGAGAAGATGTGATGTGGGTATGAAGGTATGTACAGTGCATCCCGTAGCTGTGCTCTGTGCTGTCGTCCAGTGTCGTCTAGCAGATGCACGATCGCTGTTCCTCTGCGTTGTGCTATTCCGCTGCATTTGGTCCCGTCAGCTAACTCCACTGAATGTGTTCCTGAAAGGAATGAGTCATCAAAGCTGTCAAACCTTTCAATATCGTTCACGAGGTGGGATGTTGCTCCAGCGTCCACCATGATGCCTCTCATCTCTACGTTGTCTGGAGGTCTCCCGCTCTTCGTGTGCTTTGCCTTGAAGAATTGGTCTTGTTCGCTGTTTTCCTTCTCTTTCACTTTTCTGACACCATCTTGTCCCCCTTTTTTCTTGCACAGGGATTCTTCGTGTGGTTATTTTTGCAGTAACCACACCCCACTTTTCTGTAACATGTTCTTGCCTTATGCCCTCTTATTCCACATTTGTAGCATATAACGTTAGCATCTTCTTCTTTTCTATTGTTAGCAGACATCCTGCCGGTGCCTCTGCCTTGTCTAACATTAGTTTTCATCACGTTATCTGTGGTTTCTTTTATCTTCAATTTTTCTGCCTCTTCGTATACACGCAGTCTCCTTTTAAAGTCTCTGAATGTAACGTTATCTTCCTTCTGCGTTACATGAACAGCCAGTGGCTTAAAGGTGTCTGGTAGTCCTCCTATTATCATGGCGATTATGAGTCCGTCGCTCATGGTCTCACTTGTTTCCCTCAAAGCCGTGATAATGTTCTCCGCCCGTATAAGGTAGTCGGTTACACTTTCGCTGTTTGTCATGTGTAGCTTGGTCGACGACGTGTAGAGGTTTATTATCCGTGGTTTACTTTTTCCAGAATAATGTTCTTTCAATATTCTTAGAGCCTTCCTGCCATCATCAGCGGCATCGTGTCTTATCAGTGATAGGCTTTTATCATCTATCAGTCTTATTAGCTCAGCATAGCAATCAGCATTCTTTCTCCTGTCTTCTGCTAGCTGTTCAGGACTATTTCCAGTGGGTTCATGGAGAATAGTTTCTTTTAATTTCAGGATATGCAATCAGCAGTCTTTCTCCTGTCTTCTGCTAGCTGTTCAGGACTATTTCCAGTGGGTTCATGGAGAATAGTTTCTTTTAATTTCAGGATATGCAGGCAGCCTAAGAATGTTGTTATCGTCGGTTCCATCGAACAAAAGCTGTGGCGCGAAAACTCCCGTTGCTCTGCTTGCCATCTTGTTAGCACAGCGATTAGCTTGCTAAACTAGCTTGTTAGCATTGGGTTCTCACGTAATACGTCGCGTGTAATATCTCCCGCCACTTCTTTACTTATTGGTCCACATAGTTTGTAGAAGTCCCGTGTAATACTTTGCGTTAAACTTCTTCCGGAAAACTAACATGAGTCCAACTTTGCCTGGGCCCATAACCTGTTAAACTAATAAAGTATGCGCAGTCATTGTTCTTCTCTCATCCATTTATTCAGGGACATGAACCAGCAGCATGGCAGTGCTGCGTAATCAACAACAAGCGATATAGCGCTCCACGCTTGCTTATGACGTCACAATGGGATGTACCATTAAACATGGAGTAAGGGTGCTATTACAAAGTAATACTTAACAAGTACCAAAAGTGAAAGTAGTCATTGTGCAAACATATAACATATAAACATGTGCCAACATAACTCTGTACTAACACAACATGAGATTTTTTCCGTCTGAGTCAGTACTGACTTTAACGTAAAACTCTTTTAAATGCTCATACGCCGACGCCGTAGAGTCTGACTCTGAGCGAGTGCTGCTGCAGCTGCTCTCGGCTTCGTCCATACTAATTCATTCATTCATTCAATGCTCGCCGGTCCCGCGGTTCCACATTGTTTGTTGTGATGACGTATATTTTAGTGTGACAGCCAGGGGTGACAGGCGCGTACGCGTCACAGGCAGCTTGCTGTTGCCAGATTGGGTGGTTTTCCGCATTATTTTGAAGCCTGTTTACGGTGTGTTTTAACTGGGTTTTCGGCTGAAAGGCATATGAAATCTGGCACACTTTTGAACGCCGTTATACAGCGCTGAGAATGAACGCGTTCTCAATTACGTTCATCTAGCGGAAATACAGTACGTTCAGTTCACATTTGCCCAAAATATGAACGTGTTCATGAACGATCGTTCATTGAACGCGTTCAGGTGAGTCACATATGAGGTGGTCCCCGAAAATCCTTGATAATAAAAAGTGGATTTTATTTAGCTTTTTTCCACGGACCACCTGCAGTACCCTGCACCACAGTTTGAGAACCGCTGTTTTAAAGGATTGTTTTACGTTCTAATAAACCTTGTATAAAGCGTGAAAACAATGACGGACACAAGCTGAGAGTTTGCATTATCCTTTAACATACTAATTGTTAGAGAATATTTTAATCCTGTCTATTCCCATGTATCGATCGATTGGGAACTTATCTGCAAACTTCTGTTTCTAATTAAAGTGTTGTTCCCTCAATCTGTGAAATACGATCGTGCCATCCTCAGGGTGCGGTCAGAGGTCAGATGCCTTGCTCTGTGGAGAAAGGGGGGCATCCTGTCCTGGCTAGGTGTTTGTCCAGTTTGTGGCATTTGTTAATAATTAGCAGAGAAAGGGCGCGTAAGTTTGGGATCCGCCCTTGGTCAATATATTGTGTGATTATTCTATGTATCCTTCAGAGTGCCACTCGGTGGAGGACTGTTCATGTGTGAAACTGAGTGTGCCCTCTCCGGCCGATACTTCAATAAATCTCCGTGTTTGATGAAAGTTCTCCGTCTCCATTCTTCAACATTGGCTCTGCATTTAATCCCAGAAGATTATTCTTCACAATAATGATACTGATTTGTAGGGACCACAGCTTTAAAAACGTTACGTTTATGAGCAAAGATGACAAAGATCACATTAATTTAGCTTTTAGTTGGTTTTGACGGAACAAGCAGACAGAGCATACAGGTCAGAGTCCCGCTTAGCCCACGGCTGTTTGGAAGCTAATGAGTTAGCTAGGACGTTTCAGGGTTACACAAACCTTTCAATGTGTTGTTAAACCACAAACACATGTGGAGTAGATGTCAGAGAAAAGAGAGCTGGGGGGTGTGAAACAGGAATTCAGTGAAAGTAGTATTTAAGAGTGAATCCTCTTGCTACCTCTCTGTACTCTCTGGTCTCCACAAGTGAAACGTCCAACAGGAGACCGTGGAGCACTGGGTGGAAGGTGACAGCTTACATAACTCAAAATGATCTGTAGGCTGTTTGTCTTTAAAAGATAAGTTAAAGGGTTAAGTAACATTGTATTATACATGTTTTTCACACATAAAATATGATAAAAAATAGGATTTAATTGTACTGATTAATAATTGTATGGCTCTGTGAAAGATTACAGAAAGTCTGCAGACATAAATGAACACATAAAACAGGAATACACCAATTAGAGGTCAGGACCCAAGGGTAAGACACTAATGCATCTCTAAAGATACCCTCCCAAGATAATGTCATTAGTTCAACTAAATAAAAACATATACAAAATAATACTCAGGAATTCAAAGATTAAGAATGTTTGTTTATTGTGTTTCAAATAAAATGCCACTATTCAAACTAACCCGCTGTGGGTAATAGAGGGATACAAACTTTTTATAGGTAATGCATTACTCGTGAACTTGTTTCAATCCCATCAACAGAGTGAAAAAAAAGGTTAATCCTAAACTAAATTGACTGGATAACAGGTTAGGAAGATCTTAGTGTTGGCAACCATCAAACTGAAAATCAGTTTATAGCATTTTACTTTGTGTTAATGTCTAGATTAGATTACAATGGGAGTCCAAACTCTCTGTACAATACCGACATTCAGTAATATGTGACACAAGTGATTTCAGGGATAGTAACAAAAGCAACAGGTCTTTTCATTATTAAAAATAGAAGTTATCAACATCATGTTTTACTGCAGATGTCTAAAACATGAACTAGACAGCTTGCCTGGGTATTACATGAATACAGTACCTGAACTTAATATGACTGTCTTTTACTTGGTGTTTGTTTCGAACTGATTTATGCTGTCTTTACTTCTTTCATGAATCACATTGTGGAACGTCTCCACCAGAGCAACGTCTTTTACAAGAAGCTCATGACGGTCCCCTTCTTCCCCACCTGGTGAGGCTGCAGCGCGTGGAACTGAATGGTAATCCTGTGAATTAGAAATGAGCTCAATCATAATGCAGTACATTAATTCAAATATAAAAACAATAAGGTTTAAGTAGTGCTGCTCTCAGTCTTAAAACAAAATCGGTTAAATTATTATCCGTGAGAATCTGATAGCAGAGTTTACTTTGGAGAACTGATACCCCCTTTCCCACCAAACTGGTTCTAGTTCTAGCTGTTTTAGTTTGGAACCAGTTCCCAGTTTAGGAACCATTTGTGTTTCCACTGCCTGGTGCCTGACTGGTGCCAGGTCTTGACATCACCGTTTACGTTGCTGATTTTCTCAGCAACGACACTCACAACAACAATGGCAGATTGTGTCAGGTCGATACTCAGATTAAAGAACGACTTCTCCAACGTTGTCGCTTATTAGTTTATTAAAAGGTCACCTGTCATGCTATTTTTAGGCAATAGCATAGGTCTCAGATATATACAAATATATTAAAAACATGTCTATGAAGTGTTTTGCTCGAAATACCAAACAGATCACCCATTCTAGCCATGCCTCATATCCAGTGATGCAAACACAGGTATGGTGAAAAAAGAGAGAACTATCCGAAGCAGAAAAAAAACAGCGTAATAAACCATCTGACAAAGGCCTGCGCTATAATGCTTCAATTAACTGGCTATTCTTTATAATATACTCAGACCAATAGGAGACAGAGATGTTAAGTTATAAATCAAGGGTTTTTATTATTATTATTTACAGCAGGGGTGGGGAACCTTTTTCCTTTACATTTTTACAACATCCTCCGAGGGCCGTACAAATGATTGAACTCAACCTCTGCTTAAAAAAACTAAAATCACAGCCCATTCATTTGGCCATTCTTTCATGCTGTGCAAAGAAAAAGCAACCTCTTAATCCAGATATCTCACCATGACTCACGTATGCATGCATGTGCACGGTGTGGCATGACCACCAAAACAGAAAGATATAGACACAAGATGTGTGCTAATGTATTTAGTATCCTATCCATTTGAACATGATTTAAGTGGGGGGGACCTAACCTCCTCTAGGGGGGTCCGGGGGCATGATCCCCCGGGAAGATTTGTTTTAAAATATTGAAGTTGAAAGCATCAATCTGGTGCACTTTGAGAGCAAAATGAAGAGATCTATGGATACATCTCAACACCCATATGAAACAGAACTGTAAGCAGATTTTTCTTTTTGGATATTTTACAAATCACTCAACTTTTAAACTCTATTCTTGTTATTTTTAACAATTTAATTACATTTGTTACTGTCATATAGTATGTTATACCTGTTTTTCATTTAGTCTCTAATGTCTCATTAATAACTATAATGGTCATATCAAGGTGTGCCTTAACCTCACTGAGCTGAGGTTATTTGAGCCTCTCAGGAGAGAGCTCTCTTCCAACTAACTGGTTGTAGAAAAGCTCTTTAAATTTGTTAGCATAGCTAGCTAACCAGATGCTAATAACAACAGATCGCCACTGTGCTTACAACTAAAGACACAGCCACGCAAACACTGCGGCATGTGTACGGCTCCTTATGGGTACCGCAATATTTGAAGAGCTGGAGCGGCATTCTGGTGAGTCTACACTCCTTTCAGACAGGGCTGCCAACATTTGAGTTCAGCTTGGAGTGAGTTTTTTTTGGTTTTTTTGGTGAACCGAAAAAAGAAACGTTCATGTTTACAGTGTTACAAATTTATTGAACATGTACAAACTAGGGTTTCCCATTAATGTACCGGGCGCAACAGTGGAATACGCACATACACAGTGTAACCGCGACTCTTACAATGAAGGCTCAATAATCAGCTCACAGCATATCAAATGGCATATAGGTGTAAGCAGAGGTAAAGTGCTATTTTACAAGTGGGGTGGGGGGGGGGGGGTCCTCACCTCCTCTAGGGGGGTCCGGGGGCATGCTCCCCCGGGAAGATTTTTTTTTTTTTTAAAATATTGAAGTTAAATGCATCAACCTGGTGCACTTTGAGAGCAAAATGAATTTATGGTAAACAGATTTTCTTTTTCTTTATGGATATTTTACAAATCACTCAACTTTTAAACTGTATTCTTGTTTTACTGTCATATAGTAATTTCATAACTGTTTTTCATTTATTCTCATAAATGGTGACCAAAACGTTTGAGACCCACTGAGATAACTAGACTAAAGTTAACTATCTAAACAGAGAGTCCCTTACCTCACTGAGCTGTAGTTATCTCTCAGTCTGGCAGGACAGAGCTCTCCCTCTCATTGTTTGAGAAACAGCTTTTAATATCCGTTAAGCTAACCAGATACTAACAACAGCAATGCAAATAGTGAGTTTGGTAGAAATATATATAAGTTATTGAAGATGATGCCATATTTATTGAAGATTTTACATTATAAATATTCCCCCAAATTATTCAAAAGCATATTCCTCCAAACTCCCTGCTGTATGACACACAGGAGATTATTGATGTGTGTAGTGAGTTTGGTAGAAATAAGCTGTATAATAGTGATTGAATATTATTGTATTCTCTTTTTTCAGAGTTGCACTTTGCAGACGGTCCCTGAGCACTCGTTTCTTCTCCGGTTGCGGATAGAGACCAATGTATTGTGTCCAGCTCGGAAGACGGTGCGTATTGGCTTTTTTTTTAATCAAAATGTGATTGTAGTTCGTTGTCAACCTTACCACTGCACTTAGGAGACGTCATTTGTGTCTGAATAACGTTTTGTTCATGAGTTATTGATCCGTGAAATCAGAATCTCCCAATATCGTTCCAACTTTACTGAACTAAGCCAGAAGACCGTCTCATTTCGTAGACCGCTCGGTTTGCTGTTCCTTCACTTTAGTTTTATATACATTTATTTTGGACGAAAACTTAGCGTGAGGAAAAGCAAGTGTGGCATGAGTGCGTGAGATATGGGTTAATTGCGTGACTCTCACGCTCAATGCGTGAGTGTTGGCAGCCCTGTTTCAGGCGAGACATAACCACATTACGCTCGTGTTGTGTTAAAGGAACCTGTCCTTGGCCAGGAAAAACAGGCACTCGCTTGTTTAATTATTTTGCGATCTAGATTTCTTCTTTTTTTGAAGTGAGAAGTTGTCCGTCAGTCGGACGGACTCCCCCCCACCCCCCCCAAAACGAAAACTCCTCGGTTCTCCACGAATTACAAGTCACCCAAATCAGCGTTAAAAAAGCGGGAGGCGCCGAAAAGCGACTAATTTTCATCACTGCATATCACTCTATTTCTGCTCTTGCGGGAGATTCTACCGGCAGATACTGCCGTGATGAAACGCCATATCACGGATTATCAAGGATTATTTCTGAAACAGTATGGAGCTCAAAGGCTTTCTCTCTTGCCGGTTATAACATGGATGTATAATAAGAACTGGATACAGCGTGGGAGGCGGGGCCTCATTCATTCCTATGAGAGTTGCTCATTGGCGCATGATGACAAAATGGGCCAACTTTTGAGAGAGTGAAACGTCACAGATTACCCGTCATGCCTGAGAAGTACCGGTATGTGCGCTCATAGAGCATGCGCAACTTTAACCACGCCCCCCAAAAGGCTCGTTCACATTAAGCATGTCAATTTGCGTACACGTAACAGCACCTGCACATTCATGACAGCATGGTATTGGATTTGTTATGATGGATTTGATATTAACGAGGCGGCCGCGGCAGTTAGCAGCTAACGGCTAGCTAGTAATTATGCTAAGTTACACATCAATCGTTATGTACTTTTATATTACGCTGATAACAGAATCTGGTGATATCCAAGCAACAGAGCTTAATTTAGCATGATACTTGTGTGGGTTGTACATGAAACCACTTGGTAATATATACAAATGTATGTATTTTGAAGCCTGTTATGATCAATTGTGAGTTAAATCTTATCTAAAAAGTAAAGCTGATGATGGATTACTACTGTGGTGGAGTTAAAATAACAATAGCCTATTTCCAGGGTTGCCAACTCTCACGCATCTGGTGTGTGACACACGCTTTCACTCTCAATCTCATGCTCTCACGCTGCTCAAACTATTCTCATGCCAAAAACAAGATGAACCGGCGATCGTTTTTGGTTGGTTATTTACAATGTTGAGTTGACAGCTGCTCGAGCTGTCGATCTGCTCCCTCCCCACCCCCAGCAGAGCAGTGGGAGTCGGTAGGTCAATCCCCGACCCGTATTGCGCAGGCGCAGATCTAAGATCCAGTAGAAATTATAAAAAAGTAAAAGTCTGGTGCTTATTGTTCTACTAGGCCAAAATAGAGTGAGAGTGTGTTAATTAATATATTTGGCAGTTTGGAGTAAGTCTGTAGATTTGTTTGTGTGTGTGTTTCATGTATAGGCCTCTCACGATAATTTATTTTGTTGGATACATTTTCCCGGAAATTATTGCAATAACCGATAATATTGTCGGCACCGTTGTATGACCATTTTAGACCCCTGACATAATGATAATATATAATAATAATTCAAGTACATCCTACGGCTAGTCACATCCTCATGTAAATGACAATTTATCGAGTTCATTTTATTTATCGTACGATAAGTCATTTAATTGTTTATCGTGACAGGCACACAATAAAATATTGGAAACAAACATGTGTTTGACTTTCATTAGTGAATGAAACGTTGTGCCCTTTATAGTCTGTGTCCAATATTGTGTATTTGTATATATTGTATATACATCCTATATATATGCTAAGGTCCCGCTACTGACACGATAGCAGTCATTTAGTGAGCATATGTGTAATTAAACCCATGATATCAAAATCTCACTCCAGCCAGTTACCCAAAGTTGGCAACCCTGCTATTTCTCTTGGAAATGTGATGGAGTAAAAGGATAGTAACTGTGACTATTCATGTTAAGTACCCCCCAAGTAACAAAAACGTATAATACTTGAAGGAAAGGTGTAAAATGTTTCCATAAATACCAATATCACACACTACAACACAGACTATAACACCCCTTTTTGTTAAATACCAACCATATGTATATATATATATATATATATTTAAGCAATAGCTCACGACAGGCCGTGGTATATGCTCATTATATCACAGCTAAGGGGCGTGGCTCGAATAGTTTTTATTAGTAAATAATGATGTTCAAAATAAAATAGTCCCTCAGTTGCCTTCTGCACGAAACATAGTGCGAGGTGGTTGCTATGCAACAACACTAACAGCTAGCAAACATATTAGACAGAGAGCGTTGATCCATTATTTGGCTATTTATTTACATTCATTTTTATGTTGCCGTTTATTGTGCACCTGGAAAAACTGTCCAGCATCAGTAGCATGGCTTACGAGGTTACTTGTATAGGTGGAGGTTGTTCTAGGCTGTTGCTTGGCGTGGTGAGAATATTGCTCCACTTTCTCCGGTCCCCGAGATTTGGCTTCCAGTAGCTCTGGAGAGAGCTCTCGCACCTGTGGCCACTGACGGTCATAATTGCTCTGCTTTGTTTCAAGACCCGCATCAGAAAGCTTTTGAATGGTGCTACTTTTCCAGTTGGTCTACCTGCTCTTCACGTAGCTCTGCATGTCGTCGTTTAGGTGCTTTCTGGAGATAGGCACTCCTCAATCCACTCCTCCATAGTAAGACCCCCCCGGAGGTCGAAGTTAATCTTAAATGTTTCCATCTTATGCTTTGTAAGTTTGTTTCGTAACGGAAGAAATGTAAATATATTTATAAAAGTCAAATCAAGCAATTTGATTGGTCGATAGTGTTTTTGCAGACCACTTTGATTACAGATTTGAAAACATCGTTGCTTGCTTTAAAAGTAGCACAATTCATTATGTCAAACCTTGGAAAGTATCTAGATGTCCCTGCCCTAATGCCAAAGGAACTTCACACTGAATATGTTTTGCCGTTTGATGTCTATGTCTGGACCGCTGCGTAAAAAGGAGGGTTTCTGCCCCGTTACTTCTCCGCTGCTTTCTTGTTCCAGTTTGAAAGGCAGTTTGCTTTTCAGCCCAACAGTATACTGTTTTTCTCAGACGCGGAGGGATACTGACTTGTTGTGAAAAGTAACTTACAATTCTTCCCGTGGTATACGCTCAGTATATCACGGCTAATCAGATTGCTTGATTTGACTTGTCCGTTTTATAAATATATATATATGCCGCTAAAACTGTGTAATATACCAGGCTGCTAAATCCTCCAAACTGTTACAGTCAGAACACGTAACATGAACGTGCCGGGCAGCGCGGTCCCGTGGGTTAGATGCACGTTCATAATGCAGAGGGAAATAACTCTCAGAATAACGTTATTAGCACATTTTACAACTTGAGGACCGAATGTTTTTAATAAGGGCTATACAAATGTTCATACTGGGTAGTTTATTTAGTTGAAAAATTTACAGACCACTCTTTCCCAATGTAAGTCAATGGGAAAAAGTGTTTCCGGGCCCAGCAACCTAAAGGAAGTGTAGTACCGCCATTTGGCCACAATGAATATTCTCATCAGAGTCCGGCGCACTTCCTGGGGGCTTGGGTTATACCACAAGGTGAGTTCCTTTTTATTTCCTGCTTCTTCACACACATGCTGTCCAGTACAGGTTAGCTCTGAGTGTTAGCGATGCTAATGTAAACACCGACCATATTACGTCCAAAACAGTCGGGCATTGTTTCTGATAGCAACGTTTCTGATAGGGCCGTGGGTCTGCATTGCCGATATGACGTCATATCGGACGCAAATCTGGACCAGCTCTGTTGTACCCCCCGTTTTTTAGAGATTTGGGGTACTGAGGAAAAGAGAGAGGGTTTTATTTTCTGACGCTGCGTGAGTTCCCTGACACACCGGGGACACATATTTATGTATAAAAGACATAAAAAAAGTGCATTTTGCATGATAGGTCCCCTTTAAATTCCTTGTTTACCCATGTGGTTCAGCGTCATTTACCGACCTACAGTGATCCGCTGCTCATCCAGCGTCGTTTATTCTGCCGTTTACTGACGGGAACGGCTGCTGGAAAGCAGTAAATCACTGTCTGAATGTAACAAAGTAACTGATGCATATCCCCCATCACTATCAGGGAATGTGTTTCAGTCTGAATTGACTCTGTTTGGCATCATAAGGTGATAATTTTCTCTGGTATTAGATGTGTAATTTTATCTTTATCTTGACTACTTATTGCAAAAATATTCCAAATACGAACCGGGTCCAAGAAACAGGAAAAACTGGTTTAAAATTGGGCACCAGCTCCGAACTGGCCCTGGAACCGGTTTGGTGGGAAAGGGGTAAAAGTGAATCTGTAGTGTCCTAGATGCACATTTGCGCATGCACAAGACAGTCCAATCTGCAGGAGTGATTTCTACTGACAAAAAATAGTACAATCAGATTATCAACAATGAATAGTAACAGCAGCAAAGACCAGGACAAAGCACATACTCTACGGGGCAAATTTAAATCCATTTGAAACATGAATCACTTGACATGCAAATATGCAGTGTAGAGCAACTGGAAAGCATATTGGCAGTGCTGAGTAGAGTTTCCAAACTAGAAGAAGCTAGTGTAATATTTAGCTTCTCCGCTGGAGTTTAAACTGCCCAACAGAGTGATGCAGGAATGTGTCCCAACATCTGAAAATGATCTAACATGTTTTCATTCCGATTATTCCCTCGTCTCAAAGTCCACGTCCTTTTGAACGTGTCTTAGATGCCTGAAATAAGATCTGTGGTTAACACAAGCTGAAGAGATATTAACGTTTTGTTCTATGGTACTAAATTACTTCAGTGAAAACTCCACTGCTGAATGTCCCAAGCTTCTATGTGTCATCAAAACAGCAGCTGCTGACAAGTGATTAGTTGAGACTAAAAAACCGTATTAGCCGTTTTTAGCTTAGCGTTGGTGTTGCACAGCCCTGTGACCAGGGTGTAGTTTGCTTCTAGCCCAACGATAACTTTTTACTTCTGCCGATTACATTAACGCTTAAAGAATCATATAATTGGTGTTAACATTGAGATTATCCTGCTGAACCAGCGATGATGTCGGTATCATAAAAGTGTTTGCCCAAAAATGTATTATCTGCAATATTGCAAAATCTAGAGATGGGAAAATAACTCAGATCGTGTACTTAAGTATCAGAGTGTAATAATACTCTGTTACAAGTAAAAGTCCTGCATTCAAAATGTGACTCAAGTAGTACAAAAGTATTAGCATAACAATATACTTAAAAGACCAAAAGTAAAAGTACTCATTCTGCAGATTAGTCCATTTCAAGTCAGTCATCAGACAGGAGATGATAAAATATGTTTGTCAGTTAAAAAGCACACTTATTGTAAGAAAATCTTTACAGCAAAGGAGAATGCACGGTAAAGCTTATTGATGGACTTTAATGATTGTCTTGGACACCACTCTCTGCTACTGGCCGAATCAACACACTGGAGGGATCCATAAAGCTCACCTGTCTGCAGTCAGACTGAGCTCTCTGGTCAGGAACTCGAAGATCTTGGCGCTGTGCTCCTTGTTCTTGTCAGCGGTGTCGGTCACACCGATAGCAGACACTGACAGAATGACACACGGAGAGCAGGAGCCGGCTACCAGCATGGGCAGCCCGGGCTGCACCACCAGGTGCATCCTCTGAAACACAGGACCATCATGAGTTAGGGTGGAGCACGTAAACATGGGTCAGCATGAGGGAAGTGAGTGCAGATACACTGAACTTCAGTTAAAGGCCACACCCACACAGACAAAGTGAGCCTGCTAAAGTGTCCTTGAGTAAGGCATTGAACGAGAAGAAGCATGAGAATGAGAATGAGAAGAACCATAGCCGCGAGAAGTCATTTTATTTAGGGGGTGCGGTAAATTGTCAACGGCGGGGGGGGGGGGGGGGGGATGGGGGGCCTCGCTGCAGGGACATGGTAGACCTCTGTCGCCTGTCAGCGCAACTTAAATGATGCCGGCCGTCAATGGCCCTTGACGACCGGCCATTCTGCAACACCCCTACTTCCCACGGCTATGAGAAGTGCATTCTTTAGGAAAAGAACAGTTATGTTATGTTAGTAATTTCTATACACATTCAACCATTATATTCTCATAATAGACACAATACCTAATGTTGTTTCTATGACAAATATCTTATTTCAGTTGCATACAACTTTAATTAAAGTGACTTGCATCCGCATACATGTGTCATTTCATGTTGACACATTTGCTGCATGTGAGGCTGTGTGTTATATGTTACATAAAGTGAGTTTATAGATACATGTGTACAGTATATGTGTGCATTACATTACGGCTGAAGCGATTAGTCGCATAACAACAGTCACTGTCCTTTCCTACATACTGGCAGAGGTGGGACTAAGTAGACTCAAATACTGTACTTAAGTACAATTTTGAGATACTTGTACTTTACTTGAGTATTTCCATGTTATGCTACTTTGTACTTCTACTCCACTAGAATTGAGGTAAATGGTGTACTTTACTCCACTACATGTATTTAATACCTTTAGTTACTTCACAGATGTGGATTAATGATGTGAAATCTAATCAAGTGTTGAATCAGACTTTAGTTCCACCTGGAGTAAATCCACAAGCTACCCTGCAGTCTACAAAGCCATTCAAACTAGCTGCACCTTCACCAGCTTTGAGAACACTTTCATGATCAATCATTATAAAACATATCATATATATTATTCTGAAATGGACTAATCTGCACAATGACTACTTTTACTTTTGGTACTTTAAGTATATATTTTGGTGCTAATACTTTTACTTGAGATACTTTTACTTGAGGAACATTTTGAATGCAGGACTTTTACTTGTAACAGAGTATTCCTACACTCTGATACTTCTACTTTTACTTAAAGGTGGGGTAGGTAATTTTGGAGAAATCAGCTCGAGACCTCGAGTGCGCTAGAATGTGAAAATACACAGCCGGAAGAAATCTGCTACTTCCTTACAGAGCCCCTCCTCCAACACACACTAACGCGCACATGACCAATGAGGGCACGAGATAAGTTTTTGCACAGATGGAAGGCTGACAGGCAGGTAGGCCATGCAGTTATTTTAGCCGGGCCGGCTAAAATGATTGGTCGTGCTTTTTACAGTACTACGGCTTCCATTTTTTTATGGATTTTTTGTCAAAGCACTTCAGATATTCATTGCTATCGGGATGTTAAGAGCATTCCATGGAATATATCAAAAAGTGTATCTCGAGCTGGTTTCTCAAACTTACCTACCCCACCTTTAAGTACAAGATCTGAGTACTTCCCCCACCGCTGCATACTGGCAAATGTATTTATGACTGCAGACAAAACCTAGGGTCATATGTGTAATGTAACTAGTATGCAATAACAGTTATAGCCAAGCCTACTGTGACTTTATGTGAACGGACCCTTCCAGCCATTACAGTTAAGAGGAACTGGTGAGAAAGTGTTGATGTGCTGGAAAAGCCTCTATTCCACTAATTAAAACAGCTATATGTGGGTTAGAGTTAGTGGTAAATGCATGTAAAACTGCTAGGAACGTTAATCCTGTTGAAAGCATGAGAGGCACATGTGCCCAGACTGTATGACCACAGCAGGACTCACGCAACCCAGCCTCACCCCGCGGGGCTCCTGCAACTCCTGGCCGGGAAGGCACTCACCTCCTCGGGCTTCCCCAGAGCAGCAGAGGTGCAGGAGCACAGCTTCTTCAGGAAGTCCTCCGAGAAGGAGCTGGCCGGCAGGTTACTCTGAACGTCGACAAAAGGCATTCTGAAGTCTGCTGGAGTCAAGTCTGTCCGAAACTGTATGGAGACCAGAGAGCAGCGACAGGAGAGCAGCCGAGTCTACTGCTTCCGGTTGTAGATTTCAAAATATGTTCAGTGAGTTCAAAACGTTCAAACTAAAGTAATATTTCTTCAGCTAATATGATGTTCTTATTGTCTAGTGGAGGGTGATATTTATATTTCTTAATATTGTATCTTGATTTGTGTGCTTAATATTTGAAAGTTAAATAAAAAAAATGCTCAAATGGGTTTAATATTTTCTATTTATGGTTCACATAAACCCTGCTAACACACACAAAAGTATAGCCTGTGTGTGTGTGTGTGTGTGTGTGTGTGTGTGTGTGTGTGTGTGTGTGTGTGTGTGTGTGTGTGTGTGTGTGTGTGTGTTTGTGTGTGTGTGTGTGTGTGTGTGTGTGTGTGTGTGTTTTGTGTTTTTGTGTGTGTGTGTTGTGTGTGTGTGTGTGTATATATAGACCTTTATACAGTCTATGGTATACACCTATACACTCATAACAGAAAATGTAAACTCGTCAGAATAACAAAGAATATGCAGTGGATTAAAAACCGATGAAAACATGGCCTGATGCTAAGAAAACATGTCGTACGGCTTTATTTTGAAAGCAGACCCGTCCGGATGTACCGCAACTGAGGGCAATGTGCCAAGGTTCAGTCAGGTGGACCCTTTTTTAATTTTTTTACAAACTTTATTGGAATTGGAACAACATACCCACATTCATCCACGATACGCACTCTTAGCAATCCCTTAGGGATACATATTGTTGAAGTGTTTTGTTTTTTTGGGTGGTAGCCCAAAGCGAATGTTAGATACATAGTTCTTAGTTTATTAATGGATTGATTGTCGATATGTAGGATCTCATTTCTGTTTTGTCTACCAGGAAATAATTTTTAAGTGAGACACTTCCTTATAAAGGGATTATTGCATGTTTCGTCCAGGACTAATATCCCTTTAATGAATAATGAGGGCAGTTGTGGCTGTATAGTTTGGGGAGCCATAACATGTCTCGACATAAACACACATTCGCTTTATGTAGTTTAATAATATCTGATGTTGTGGGATTGAAGTTATGTCTAGTGCAATAACACAATTGTTCATAATCTAGGAGATTTCTGTCAGAAACCATTAAATCAGTTATGGATTGTAACATTGTAATCCTGCTAGTAATCTGATTGTAATCGAAGCAGTTACTTTTTTTTGTATCCTGATTAGGTAATCTCGTTACATGTAAACCGTTGCTCCCCAAGCCTGTATACTGTATATGTATATATACAGGCTAAAAACACGACATGACAGGAATAAGGAAAATACACTGACATTATGTGCAAGGTCATAGCAGCTATTTATTAAAGGTTCTTGCCTGTACATACCAAAAACATTTTGTACATTATAGTAATGTATGTATACATTACACGGTCATCAATCAACAAAACCAACATGCTCTCTGCCTGAGGTATGTTCACATCTACGTGCTAGACTGTGGCAATTTCTACAGTAAGTTTCATTATTGAGATATGTCCAACTTGACAGCTGATCACCATTCTTCATACCAGCGACGTCACACCTGCAGAAAAAAAAGAGATACACATGATTTTTAATCAAATTAAGTATTTTTATGTCCAACGAGTTTCTGTAGCTTCTACTGAGAAATCATACTACTGTAAAACTGTATGATCAGGTGCCAGGAGAACCAAAGCAGTAAGTGTTTCACATGAAGAATTTCATATTAAAAAAGCATATGCCTTGGGATGTTTGAGCAGTGGCTCCATCCATCCTTCAGCACACTCACCGTGGGAGAACTTGCACTGTTTGAGAGCCTCGCTGAAGCCCTCACATTGACTCAGGTCATACTGGCCGGTAGCACAGTCCAGGAACTGTCTGACCTCAAAGTTACAGGGGCCGGGCTGGGCCTGAGTGGGCCGGGGGGGCTCCTAGGATGATACGAGCAAGGAAAAACATTTGAATCCGACATTTCACAGTCAAAGTCCTGAATGGGCTTCATGGTTGAGGTCACACTCAGTCGTCAGCTTCGCTTTCAGCAACTTCTCAAGCAACAATCTGGGTACTACTTTCAATGAACAAGAAAAAATACATTTAAAATCAATACGCATACTTGGTGGATCTCCTGTTTGACCCAACTGTTCATGCTGTACATACATAAAGAAAAAAGGAAATATTTCAACATGGTGATCCTGGCTTCTACTTTTATCGTAATTATCATTTAATTTCTAAGCATCTGATAAAAAAAACAACTAAAAATGAATCCGTTCCAAACTATTCATGCTAACTAATATACGTTTTGATACTTTTATGATATCCTGCCCAATATATTGTCTCTCCATATAATATGTCAAAATGATCATATTCATAGCATGGTTCAGGGTTCTCTAGGGTTTATCTAAATGAATAAATCCAACTAAAATCGGCCTTGCAATGTAATTTGTTATCCTAAGAAATAATGATATTTTCTTTTCTTCTTACGAGATAATTTAATATTTTTTATAAATATACACGTTTGGCCTATGACATTTTATCGTTCTCATTCATTTTACTTTACTTTGTTGTTGCAGTAAATCATTATTTAAAAACATACATATTTGTATTGTTTATAATATCCAACACCATATGAAAAAGGAGGTTAACACTCCCGCTGCAAAATGGTATGTATTAGTATTGATGCTCTGGTCAGTGGGGCTCTCTGTAGTCAAATCTGTATCAGTGTCTTAACTGACCAATCCAAACCTTAAATAAAAAAGCTCAAAGCAGGAACTCCTTTTCTTTGCAATGTTCTAATGATAATCTGCAGGGGCTCTACATTTCAAATCCTTTGGCCAGATGGAGAAAATTCTACTTTTGAACCATTACGGAGGAAAACACACCATGACCAGTCAGACTTTCACCAGACAGAAGCACCTCCAGAAGAACCGATGACCTGATTTCACATGTTGGAGTCAGCCAAAGCCTGTGCCCTGCCACCCTAATCCTACGAGTGATTATTCTTCGCTTACCTGGTATGTGGGCTTGGCTGGCTCAGGGCTGCTGCTGCTGCTGCTGCTGCTGCTGCCCCCGCTGAACGCTCCTGTGAGGGCGCTGCCCATTACGTGGCCCACAGCAGAACCCACTGCCATCCCAGCAGCTGTGGTGGCCATCTGGGCCATCAGGCCCGGACCCTGGGACGGAGCGGGGGCCGGGGCCAGGGCGGCGGGAGGTGCATGAGCTGGAGCCGGAGCATGGGATACAGGATGGCTACAAAGAAAAACAAAAACATTTGCATTAGACAGGCTTAAATGGACATGGCGTATGGTACAAAGCCTGTGTGTCTTTATAAACACAACACCACTGTAAACCAACATCTTATATTCCAATCAGATGTAGAAGAAATTTAAATTATGATATATAATAATTAGGAATTATACCTTCATAAAATGCCATGCAATAACAATGTCTCAGCTGTAGTCTTTTTTTAAATCAATAAAATGTTAAAAGTAATCAGATTTCAAGTCAAATGTATTTTACAAGGTACCAAGTGAAGCCTTGCAGTGCTGGAACCTGTGTATATTAATAACTGTTACAGGACGTTCACCCTCGAGAAGTAGGAAACAGCTAATGGTGATTGTTCAGGTATGAACATCACCTGCAAGCAAATATATTTTGATGCTAATACTTTTGTCCTTTTACTTGAGTAACATTTTGAATGCAGGACTTTTACTTGTACCAGAGTATTCCTTCACTCTGCTACTTTTACTTAAGTACAAGATCTGAGTAGCTCTTCCATCACTGCCATTGATAAAAAATAAAAACATGACAACAAGACAAACCACATCTCTATTTGACTTGCCTAAAAGAAGCATTATGTTTTATATAAAGTAGTGACCTTGCCAAGAACTTCACTCTGACATAACATGGTCTCAGTAACGAATGACGCAACAACAATTAGGATACATATCAAAGCCACCCTGCGTATAATGTAGTTATTAGCGAGACTACTGACAAACAAGGCAGTAATGTCAATGTCATATCTGTTAAAGTCTGAATTCGTACTACCTGCAAACAGGACACATGAGACCATCTGCTATGCCCAGACTGTGGGTTTCTGTACATGTGTTACCATAAAGCCAAGGTGTTACCTGGCTGGAGCTGAGGCGCGGCTGCGGCTTCCTCTCATCTTTGAGACTACAAACAGTCGGATTGTGATAAACTGGATTGAAGAACCGGAGAACTCTGTCGGTGCTTCTAGAAAATGATTCTCTGGTCACTGCATGGATGTCACTGCCGGTCACTGCGCGTATGCTGCTGACCTTGTTCTTCTTCTCTCGGTGTTTGGCGGATTGCAAACAACCTTTAAGGTGCATACTGCCACCTACTGTACATGAATGTGAATCATCATATCATTCCATCTCTTAACTCATGGACGTATATCGGCCTTTCTCATTTCACTCATTTCCCCTCCTCGACTCCTATCCTCGTGTCTTAGTCACGCCCACAGGAGATGCGAGCGGAGGAGGGGAACCGAGGAGAGAGGAGTGGAAGCAGCAGGCGGTTAGAGAAATGAGAAATCCTCTCCTCTGAGCGGTCATTTTAAAGAGACGTCCATTAATAATGACAGGAGGCACAGCAGCCCTCTGTCTGATGGACAGGACTGTGTTCATGATGACTTATATTTACTTTTAATTCATTCACAGTGCGGTATAATGATACCATAACAGGCTACAGAAGCGGACATACACACACACATATATATAGGTATATATATATATATATTTATATAAATATATACAATTTCAGAATCAAACAAGTATGAGAGCACTCACAGCATAATAACGTAACACTATCAGAGACTGGATATATCCCCCCTCTCTCTGGTCGATACAATGAGGAAATGCAATTACGGGCCAAAAGTTTTATTTACAAGTATTACAAGTAAGCATAGGACACCAAACCAACTGAGACATGTCTGTCCGCCGCATCTACGCACACACACACACACGGCCGGCCCTAGACTTTTGGGGGCCCTAAGCGAGCTTTGGCTTGGGGGCCCCCCTCACTCTAGCGCGTTCTCACTACACACAACACGGAACCATCTTTTGTCTTATGATGTAAGCATAAGCACACATATTGTATAAATAAGAATGTAAACTCTGTGGACCTACCCAGCTAGAAATGTTTGGTTCAACATTTTGAGAATGTTACATTCATTGTTCTAGGAATGTTTTCAACGAGAAGTTTTCTTTTGGTTCCCAGAACGTTCTTCTGAAAGGTAGGATAACGTTCTCTAAAAACATTCTTAAAATGTTTGGTGATAACATTGTTAGATCATTATGCCCTCCTATTCTTAAAATGTTTTCAGCGGGAAGTTTTTGTTTGGTTCCCAGAATGTTCTTCTGAAATGTAGGAAAACGTTCTCTAAAAACATTCTTAAAATCTTTGGTGATAACCTTCTTAAAATGTTTTTGATAACATTGTTAGAACATTATGTCCTACTATTCTTAAAACGTTTTCAGCAGAAGCTTTTCTTTTGGTTCTCAGAACGTTCTTCTGAAAGGTAGGATAACGTTCTCTAAAAACATTCTTCAAATGTTTTTGATAACATTGTTAGAACATTATGCCCTACTGTTCTTAAAATGTTTTGACTCGGAATCAGCTGGTGAAAGTAACATTTGTTTATTAGAAAAGGGGATCTGGTAGTGGAGGTTGGTTATGGCAGCAGTGGGAAACAGTTGTTCCAGGGTGGAGAGGCCTGGCTGGTCTTGGGAGTGTGGAAGGCCATGGATTTCTCCTGGGAGATACATAAAAATGAGTGTGAGGCAAAAACAGGCAAAGTTGTCAAAGAATATGCTGGTAAAAAGCTAGAGCGGCACCCAACAAACCGTTCACGGCAACAATCCGGCAGGGAATGAGTGCAGGCTGCAGGCTTTCATAGTGTGGCTGATGAGCAGGTTGCAGGTGTGGTTGATTGGAGATTGCTCCCAGCCGTGTCGAGCAGACCAACAGGCAAAGAGAGAGGGCCCTTCTCACTTCTCTTATTTTTCATGTCCTCGCTCCTCGGTCTCGGTCTCACCGGAAGTTGATTTGTCTGCGCCATCTTGAGTAGTGTCCCAATGGCCTTATTTTTGCCGGAGGAGCGAGGAGCGATAATGGAGGAGCTATAACCGAGGAACCACCAGACCATCCTCCGATGAAATCCTCAAACACTCGCCCCGCCCCCTTACTGTGTATCGCTCACTGATTGGACGAGGCAGTGATCTGATGCTTCTTGACATGAGAGCAGTTTCCCAGCAGAGTGAAGAAAATACATGAAACTCACGGGAGTCCCTGCTCAGTTTATACCGTGTTTTGTTTCAATTCATGTTTCATTTAGTTACAAATATGTGATATATCTGAACAACAAAGTGGTCAAAAATCATTTTATTCATTTATTGGAAACATTTTCATGATCGCTGTTTTCGTTTTACATTTTCATTTATTGTCATTTCCATTCAATCAGTCATTAAGTGCTATTAAAATGTTAATTTGCAATCCAATAAATGTTAATCTATTTCTATTGTGCTCTAATCAATATTAATCCAACTAATGTTCATTTATACATTTTAAGAATGGCGTTTATCTTTTTTGAGAATGAGTTCTTATTTAATTTAATTTATTTGGGTCTACAACAGATGATACAAATGTTTGTGTCAGTAAATGTGTACTAACAGAGGCGGGGGTGTGTGTGGAAATAACGGGGACAGAGCTGCTGTCAGACGATCAGCTGTGCATCGTCATCACAAACGGACGTCGCTTCACGTGACACTCTGGAGGAAAGGACGTCACATTGCTCTTAAAAGTCATTTCCCTGCTTCTCGTGGTTTCCTTGCGTCTCTCCATGCTTCCCTGGTGGGAGGGACTAGTCACAGGGAAACAACGCAAGTGAGGGACGCAAGGAATCCATTTAACCGAAGTGAGAAGGGCCCAGAGACACACAGTAGAAACAAACACATACAAACACTAACAGGGATTTCAGGGACGGGCAGTGACAGTCAGTCCGTTCCTCTATATGTCTGTTGGTCTCAAATCTAAAGGGTGCAATAACGATTTTTATCCAATATGCATAAACAGCGGACACTGTTTATACGCAGCCCTCACAAACCACACACGGCCAGATAGCTTATCTAACAGTTAGAACCTACATACGAGACACAACCTTTATAGTCAGAAAAAAGTGTGATTATTTTCGGATATTTTACACATATGATATTAGGAATACTGTGGGCCTACATACCTTAGTGTGATTATAAGTACATGGGATCAGTGGCGGTTCTACGGGGTGGCAGCTGCCACCTCAGAAAAAGGCCTTGCCACCCCAGCTGCCACCCCATTTGGCAGCTTTGTTTTGAAAGAAAAGTTGTGGCTCATCGGACATTTATGAGAGAAAATCTCTAATGTCCGAGTGCAAATGAATGCAGCACAAGACGCAAGCCTTGTAACCCCTCCCCCCCCTGGCGCGAGCGTGGAAATATGATTGGCGGCGATTTCATTTGAACGGGGGGACAGCTCAAAACGAGAAGCATTTCGGATCCAAGTAGACAGAAGGAATGAGGTATTTGCGGTCAGGGTATGGCTGGGGTAGGCTACAGCCATACCAAGAAATGGCTTAGCCCCACCATGAAAAATGATGTTAAAGTAAGCAAAAGAAAGTCCGCCAACTCGCGGAGTGAATTGCACAGACAGCAGTTAGTAAGATTGATTTCAGTAGCCACTTGTCTGGAAATACCGAAGACTAGAAACGGTTTTGAAAACTTTTGTCACGTAGTGATCGTCTTCTCAATAGAACATCTTTGATAATGGCATTCATTTTTTTAAATGTGTAGTAATAGATTTATTTATTTCTCTTCTCAAGAGAGTACCAGAATGTGTATTTTATGTTAGTATTTCAAAAGATCTCCTGGGGGAGAATCCCAACAGACCCCCCTGCAGGGGTTGGGTTTTCAGCATGTCAACTCTTTCACTTGTGGGGAAATTGCAGGATTGGCTCCAAGTCACCCTTTTTATTTACTACAAGACAAATGTGCCTTTTTATTTCATACAGTTCAATTTGGATTGAGACAGGGAAATAATCTAAACTTCACGCGTGGCGTTTCACTGTCAAGGGGAGCGCGTATGTAATTACATTGCAAATACTGACTTGAGCCCCACCACTGTATGGGTTAGCCCTACCATAGATTACCCAACACAAAGACTCTGGCCCCGCCACTGTTTGCGGTCTACAATGACAGAGAAGAGCCTGTCAAGTTTGGCTGTACTCAGCATTGAATCAAAACGCACCATAGCTTTAAATCTTAATAAGTTTGTAAGGCGTTTTGCTGATCAAGATGGTAATTGCCACATTCAGCTGTTATAGGCATGCCAACTTGATGCTCTGCTCACGGATGAGTCGATGAGAATAATAAACTGTTGATGATGACCTTACGTGTGTATAATATTTTTCTTCTTTGTGGGGTTCTGCCCCCAAAAAACTGTTTCAAGTCCTGAGAAAGTCAAATAAGACGGTGTGTAAAACTTCACTGCCCAGCCAAAAGAAAGTAACCACTTTGATTTAACTAGGCCAGTAGGTAAGGACTTTCCACTGGATAATAACTGCAGCGATGTATATGTTTTAGCTGAATACACGTTTTTTAACCCTAACTGATGCAGTTAGTCACTTCTTCAATGTTTGTTCTTTCTGATGTAAAGTCAAGGTTGTAACTGTTTGCAATGAAGTTGTGAGGCGCTGAACTGTTCTTTTGATTCTTTTGATTTATGATAGTAATTACTTGTCTTTCAAATTTGAAGGAGGGTGAGCAAGCATTTTGAGGAACATTCATCATTATCTCCTCCAACAAATATAGTTTATTTAATAATAACACTGCATATGTGAATCATAACAGTGATTGACAGCTGATAGGAATAATATGATTGTTAATATTATCATATTCATACAGACAAACATCGATGAGACAGTTAATTAATGTACTTATTGCAGCAGTCTGCATAGCTTGGTACCCCTGCTGGTCTAAGAGTGAAACAAACTCATTCAGTTATTGTTCAGTTAAAATTCATTAAATGATGCCTGCCACCTTATATTTATATGTAAGGCTTTACTGATATGCCACAATAATGTCACCAAATGTTATTGATTTAAAATATCAATATTGTGGCTTTCCAAGTTAACATTGTTGATATGACTGCGATTAAATCAGCATATACTTCTGCCAGGGGATGCCACCCCTGAAATTCTCCTGCCACCCTCTTGCCACCCCATGAATATTTGTCTAGATCCGCCCCTGCATGTGAGTGAATATTGGCATGCATAAATTCGTTTTTATATGTCCTATTCATTGTCTCAATGCGCTCATACATATTAAGAAGGTTATCACCAAACATTTCCAGAATGTTTTTAGAGAACGTTATCCTTCCTTTCAGAAGAACATTCTGGGAACCAAAATAAAACGTCCCGCTGAAAACGTTTTAAGAACAGTAGAGCATAATGTTCTAACAATGTTATCAAAAACATCTTAAGAAGGTTATCAAAAACATCTTAAGAAGGTTATCAAAAACATCTTAAGAAGGTTATCACCAAACATTTCAAGAATGTTTTTAAAGAACGTTATCCTACCTGCAAGAACATTCTGGAAACCAAAATAAAACATCCCGCTGAAAACATTCCTAGAAAAACGAATGGTAACAAACATTTCTAGCTGGGAACTCAGACATGGCACCGCAAACATGCAATATCTGCTTACAGCTTATCATGAATTACGTGCTTGTTTGTTTTTTTCAAAAGGAAAATATGGTGACATCAGATCTTTTTTAAAACATCCTTTTCAAACAAATGCAACAAGTTTGTTTTTTAAAGCGCTCTAGAAATAAATCTGACGTTGACCATGACCGTGTTAATATTTGCCAGGAACGTTTTATAAAAAAAGAATATTTGTTACCATGTAACATTGAGGGAACGTTTTATAAAGAACATCTTTAATGTGTTACCCAACAACGAGAGTGTGGTATAATGAGACAAACACAGGCTACAGATGCGGACACACACACACAAATATATTTATATAAATATATACAATTTAAAGTATGAGAGCACTCTCATAATAACGTAACACAATCAGAGACTGGATATATCCCCCCCTCTCTCTGGTCGCTGAAATGGGGAATTGAAATTACGGGCCAAAAGTTGTATTTACAAGTATTAAAAGTAAGCATAGGACACCAAACCAACTGAGACCCGTCTGTCCGCCGCATCTACGCACTGTACAACACACACCTACATACTGTACCACACACACACCTACACACTGTACCACACACACACCTACACACTGTACCACACACACCTACAGCTCCTAAAGCATAATCAGGCTACAGCCGTTGTGTATTTTATTATGTGAAGCACTAAATTGTCTTAGAAAAATATCGACTCTTTGTTTGTAGATATCTACTAAACTCAGGCCCGGTTCTACGGGGGTGCATAAGGGTGCATTGCACCCTCAGTTGAGTCGTTATGCACCCTCATTTGAAAAATGAAAGTGAAAAATATTAAATATATAATAATAATAATAAGAAGAAGAAGAAGAAGAAGAAGAAGAAGAAGAAGAAGAAGAAGAAGAAGAAGAAGAAGAAGAAGAAGAAGAAGAAGAAGAAGAAGAAGAAGAAGAAGAAGAAGAAGAAGAAGAAGAAGAAGAAGAAGAAGAAGAAGAAGAAGAAGAAGAAGAAGAAGAAGAAGAAGAAGAAGAAGATAGTTGAAATAAAATAAATTGTAATTGTGGTTAAATAACTTTGTCTGCTGCATTTATTTGGTCAATTTAAACGGTAAGTAATGTTATTATGTCAGGTGCGCGTGACCTGTGCCGTTGCGCGTTCATCATCTGCAAGGTTCTTACACAGCAGTCAATGATGGACATCAGAAAATGGTTAAAACAATCAGCCCTTATCGCCAGCAGTAACACTGCATCTACTGCAGGTAATAACAGTTCAGATCATGGGGACATTACGTTACCCGCGGCCACTATCGTGGACCATAACGTCCTCCCGCCCGCCTCACCGGCTTTGCCCGCCTCACCCACGGAGGTGGAGCAGCTGGCTTCGTTACCCCAAACACCGCCACCCCTCGGCGGCCCGCAAGTGCCAGAGGACCTTGGCAAAACAGAGCCTGCCCAGGTATATTTAAAAAAGTACCCAACTCGCCTGTACAGTGGGGTAAGGTGCTCATTTTGCAGCTCATGGTTTCAAAACAGAGATTGGCTGGAATATTCATGTAAAAAAGTTGCCATCTTCTGCTATGCCTGTAGACATTTCGGTTCAAGTAAGTCAGATGCCTTCACCACAACTGGCTACAACAACTGGCGCCATGCTCTTGTAGGCTACGTGATAAGGGACTGGGAAGGCATGAATCAAGCAAAGAGCACATAGATCCATAGACCTCTTCAGTTTGCCCTCAAAATGCACCAGATTGATGCTTTTAACTTCAATATTTAAAAAAAAAAATCTTCCCGGGAGAGCATGCCCCCGGACCCCCCTAGAAGAGGTGAGGACCCCCGTAGAGGGTGTTAGGTCCACTCCCCACTTATAAAAATAGCACTTTACCCCTGCACCCTCTCTAATCTCAGATGCACCCTGAGTCATTTTGTTCTGGAACCGGGCCTGACTAAACTACAGCAAATAAAGAGAGTAATGTAGGCCTGTTATACTGAGTGATATATATTGTACACTGCTCTGCATTCTGCACGGACCTCACAGCTGTTCTCACTGTAAACATCGCGACACGATGAAAGCAGTTTCTAAAATAATATCGAGAGGATGCATGCAGAGCTGTCATTGGCTGAGATAAGTCCGGCCGTGCGTCACGCCTCCACCGTTCCCGGAAATGCATCCACGGAGGAGCCGTGGAGGAACCATCAGTGTATCCTCGGTTATAGCTCCTCCAGAGAGCCTCCTCGACGCTCGATGCTCGGTCCTCGGTGTGCATTTAGAGAAATTAGATGTCCTTCAAAATGGCGCACTGAAATTCATTTCCGGGTCACTACCGTAGGACCGAGGAGTCGAGGAGGGGAAATTAGGGCCCTTCTCACTTCGGTTAAATGGATTCCTTGCGTCCCTCACTTGCGTCGTTTCCCTGCGACTAGTCCCTCCCACCAGGGAAGCATGGAGAGATGCAAGGAAACCACGAGAAGCAGGGAAATGAGTTTTAAGAGCAATGGGACGTCCTTTCCTCCGGAGCGTCACGTGAAGCGACGTCCGTTTGATGACGCTGCGCAGCTGATCGTCTGACAGCAGCTCTGTCCTCGTTGTTTTCACAAACACCCCCGCCTCTGTTAGTACACATTTACTGACACAAACATTTGTATCATCTGTTGTAGACCCAAATAAATAAAAATAAAATAAGAACTAATTCTCAAAAAAGATAAACGCCATTCTTAAAATGTATAAACGAACAATAGTTAGATTAATATTGATTAGAGTGCACAAAATAAATAAAAGAATTCAGAGAAGAAAAAGAGATATGTTATCTATCAAACCCCAGTTAGATTAACATTTCATTGGATTGCACACTTTGTTTGTTTGGATATGTAGCACATTAACATTTTAATAGCACTTAATGACTGACTGAATGGAAATGACAATAAATGAAAATGTAAAACGAAAAAAGTGATCATGAAAATGTTTCCAAAACATGAATAAAATGATTTTTGACCACTTTGTTGTTCAGATATATCACATATTTGTTAACTAAATGATACATTAATTGAAACAAAACACGGTATAAACTGAGGAATTACTCCCGTGAGGTTCATGTATTTTCTTCACTCCGCTGGGAAACTGCTCTCATATCAAGAAGCATCAGATCAGTGCATGCACTTCATCGTCCAATCAGTGAGCGATACAGAGTAAGGGGGTGGGGCGAGTGTCTGAGGATTTCATCGAAGGATGGTCTGGTGGTTCCTAGGTTATAGCTCCTCCATTATCGCTCCTCGCTCCTCGTTCCTCGGTCCTCCGGCAAAAATAAGGCCATTGGGACGCTACTAAAGATGGCGCAGACAAATCAACTTCCGGTGAGACCGAGACCGAGGAGCGAGGAAATGAAAAATAAGAGAAGTGCCCTTAGAGTATTGAGAAGCCTCTACAGTCACTACCCGATCTGCAGCTCTGCCCGATCTGCAGTGCGCATGTGCGAGATGGTCCGCCATATTGGACTACCCAAGTAGGACAATATTGACACAGTGGCTTTTGGCAAAACTCAAAAATAAAACGAGAGAGAGATGAGTTATTGTTATTACAACGTGACTTCACTATTATTTAACAACTCTTTTTATTGGGTTCTATTATTTGGGGTTAAGTAGGCCTACATTGTCAGTGAGAAATGGATTTAAATTATGTTAGACAGCTATCATACTGAATACATATTTACTGTGAATGTGTGCAAAATGTATGGCATATAGCTGTCTAACAGAAGTTAAATTCATTTTAATTTATAATTGTATAATTAAGACATTTTATAATTAAGACATTTTATATATTCTAACTGTTTTGCAATTTTCTATCATTTGTCATTGTTTGTTTCTTTTTGTGTGCTATGTTCAAAATACACGTTTTGCCAAGTAAGATTTTATTAAAGCAAAAGACACTGTGTAGCGGAGGTTAACATAACATCAGTTTAATATGCTTGTGAAATGCAACAAGTTTTCGGTTTCACCGGTAGGATTTCTACGGTCTTGGTGATGCTGACTCATATGACTCAAATGACTCGTATGATCCGGATCTCTTCAATGACTGACTCAGAAGACCCTGAGTCCGTAAAAGGATCCTGATTTGCCATCTCTACCTCATTGGTCATGTGTGCGTTCGTGTGTGTTGGAGGAGGGGCTCTGTAAGGAAGTATGGCTTTATATTTGTGCCTCTATCCTGAGCACGCAATGAAACATGTTGAGCATAGAAAATGCTATTGCGCACGAACATTTTTGAGCACAGAGAAATATGTTGTCTCTCATAAAACTCCTGCTCCGTGCGCAAGCAGACCGCTGCACACGCTCTCTTTCCCTCGCTCGCTCGACCTCTCCAGCCTGTGCGCGCTCAGCTTTGCCTGCGCTCGCTCAAGTTGTCACAGAAATACAAATGTGCCACAAAACCAACCAATCGGTGAACTCGAGAAGGTCAATTCTGATTGGCTGGTCCAGCGCCATGTAGAGAGAAGAGTTGTGACAGCGGAAGTCCAAAATGCTTGATCATCACGTGGTTCAGAGAGACTCAGAAAGTTCCCGGAGGTTCGTGGCGGGCCGTTTGAATCACGATTTGAACGCATTAATAACAGGATAGAAATGCAATTTTTGGTAATTAGTGGTCAATAAAGGTTTTGATTTGCAATATTTATACAACATATCGATATGTGTATGTAGTCACATCAATGTGTTTTGTTTTTTTAAAGTAACATTTGCTAATATTTGAGGATTAAGATAAAATAAGAAGTACTTTATTGATACCAATTGGGGAAATGTTTACGCTGCAGCAGCAAAAGAACAGTTAAAAGACTAGAATTAAACAATCGAAAATGTAAACATCTTAAATTAAAATAGCATTACAAAAAGTAGAAAATATACATAGTGTGAACAGCTATCTTACCTGTTAACATATATACATGTTAGGCTAACGTTGCCTTTGTTACAGAGCCTGTTGCTGTTGTTTATTGCTTTGAATTCTTTAAAACAAATATTATCTTCTTAAACCTGTATAGTCTCCCCCATGGTTTGCTGTGCTGCCCGGGGATGCTCCAAGCGCTCAGAGAAAGGAGTACACATGTAAAGTTTCCCCACTGACACAGAGAGGAGGAAAGAATGGCTGCCTCAAGTCAGCAGGAGCAATTTAACTATCACAAAAGACAACAACAGCAACAACATATGTGAGGTAATCATATTTTTCACAAAACGAAGACCACACCATTGGGAAGCTTAACGTCTGTTTAATCAAAATAAGGAACAGGGAGAGGCTTGCAAAGCTCTGGGAGCTGAGACTCAGGCTCAGGGTGAGGGTCTCATTGCAGGTCTTCAGGCTCCATTGGATCCCCCTGGGGTTCTTGTGCTGAGAGAGGGAGACAGGAGAAAGGGTTAGATACATCTAGCAACCTATAGGATGGGACATTCCTGACATTACCTTGAAACATACCTTGTGTTTTCACTCTCACTTAAGTCCCTCTCCCTTTGCCATCAATCCAACATCAGCTGAGCTGCAACATAATACAGACAGGTAATAATCAACAGAATCACAAGGACATGATATGGCTCTGCTAAAAACACTCACCCATAAGTTATGTTTTTGTTTACTCTTTAGAAGTCTCAAATATCCACTCTAAATCCATATCAATAGCGATGTATCACACAAATAGCTCTCTTCCTTATTATTGTGTAACGTTAACTATTATACTAGCTTGAACTCCAAGATGGATATCCTCATTTCACCACCCACTACAATCACACGCCCCAATGTTATATTTAACTAATATGTAACTCCCTCCACCCCGGATAAAAGCACGTTAAGAAGCCCCTTTTCTCTAATGCCACAACGTTGGATTAATAGGCTGTTCATGGATAACGTGTGTTGCTAACCTTATCCAGTATGCGGTATCCTAGCCTAATCTGTTTAGTTTAGCCAGCGAGGGAGAGAGAGCACGTGCAGCGGTCTGCTTGCGCCATGGATGTATAATAAGAACGCTTGTGCACGGAGCAGGAGTTTTATGAGATAAAATATATTTCTCTGTGCTCAAAAATGTTCAAGTGTGCGCTCAATCGCATTTTCTATGCTCAACATGTTTCATTGCGTGCTCAGGATAGAGGCACAAATATAACGCCATAAGGAAATGGCAGATTTTTTCCGGCTGTGTATTTTCAAATTCTAGCGCACTCGAGTTTAGGGGTGAGCGATACTACAAAATCTGGATTCGATCCGATACCAAGTATTTCAGGGCCAGTATCGCCGATACCTATACTTTTTTAAATGAAAAGCGTCTTTTTTTCACATAGGGGAGAGCTGAGTGACATGATTTTTGAGCTGAAAGCATGATAGACTAAATCTGAATTCATTTTCATGATTAAAGACAGGACAGTTTTTATAGACACATAAACGTTTTACTTTTGCAAATGTAAAGTGCAAACATGAAAAATAACAATACAAAGTGGCCACAGTAGCGAACTGCCTTCTTGCACACATCACAGTTCGCTAAGTTTTCATTGACAGTTAGCTCCATACAACGCTCCTCTTTCTCTCAGCCATCATGCGTGTGTGTCGCACTCGCGAGTCGCTGGCTGCTGTCAGTCAGCTTGATAATCGACGTTCAGGCAGGGAGCGCGCTGCGCGTGCGTGAGTCTCGAGGAGAGGAGGACAGCAGTGGAGAGAGAAGAAAAGAGAAGAAAAGAGCGCATATACTTGTGTTCGTCTACACTCTGCACATAGGTTTTGATGAAATTGACGAGTAGAGGAGAGGAAAAAAATATAAAAGTATCAAGTATGGTATCAATATTTTGAAACGTAACGTAATATCGGAAGTATCGATATTTTGGGATCGATCCGCCCACCCCTACTCGAGCTGGTTTCTTCAAAATTACCTACCCCACCTTTAATTTATGTGTTTTGGTTTTTGTACAACCTAATAACCTAAATCTGCATAAATCTGCATTTTATCCTAAATCTGCATAATGTAATGAAGTAAAAAGCAGCATGAAATGAAAAATACTAATGTAAAGTACAAGTAACTCTTAATTAAGTACAGTAGTTGAGTAAATGTACCTTGTTGTTACTCCACTGTTGATACCAGGGTCAGGTAAAGTAATATCTTCTAAATGTGTAACGACACTGTAGTTACTGTGGTGCAGGTCCGCTCCTGAACGGAGGGGGCGCTGTGGTGGTGTAGTTATTGGGAAGTAGGCTACTGTGAAATATTGCCATTGTGCAACCAACCATCATAACAACAAGACTCCAACAGCAGTCTGTGTACACGTTTTATCCGACTTTAGGATTACTTCAAAACACCTAGCTATGTGTTTCAGATAGCACGTCAACGCTTCAGGACTGTCCGTGTTGTTTTAAGGAAGCAGGTCCTTTATTTAAACAGCCGGGTGTTTCAGACTCGCTGTAACAATGTCGACCTCCGTGGAGTTCCACTCTCAGATCGCCTCCATCATGGAGGTGCTGGCTAATGCGGCCGTGGCGGAAATTTGTAAAGTTGTAGACGACGGATATACGGTGGTACACCTGCAGATGTCCCGGAGCCAGAAGGACAACGAGTTCCTGCGACGGAAACTCAAACTGATGGAGCTGCAGGTTGCCAGGTACCGGGCGGAGAGAGTGAGGGGAGCGGAGGGCTTCACCGGCGGCCGCTTCCCCGGGGTCCGCCCCCTCCACCGGCAGAGCAGGGACTCACTGGCCGGTAAGAAGCCCCGACACCTGGAACTTTAAAATGTCTTCATAATCATATTGCTGAACAATAGACACAACCTAGCATGGCTGTTGAATGTGTGTTCTACAGAAGATAAATAGAATTCTGACTTTTTTCTCAGAATTCTAACGGATTTTTTTTCCCTCAGAGTTCTGTCTGACTTTTCTCAGAAATATGGCTTTTTTTCTCAGAATTGTTGCTATTTTCTTAGAATTCTGAGATTAAAGTCAAACTCAACATGTCATGTGGCCCTGATCCCTCCTGTAGTGTTCTGTTATACATAATTATATATATTTTTTATGAATGATTTATTTATGGTGGAAGCTGGAGATATTGTAAATAAAGTCAAACCATTGTTACAGTTCTGAAGAAAAATATTTTCCCACAGTCTTATCTTTTATAGCTGTGTGAGATTATTTTTATTGCTTTCATAAAGGAATTACAACCATCATAAATAATCATTTGAGCTGACGGGAAGCAGTATATTTGAAATATGAAGTCTAGGTGTTACAGTTCACAACAGGACATAACCCAACAGTCCAGCACGGCCGCACAACACCTGCTCTTTCACAGTGAATGATCTGATCATTAGATCATAAGACTAGTTTAGTCATTTGTAACCAATTAATGTCCTTCTTATTTCCCAGCAGGCCCCATGCTGCAGGCCAGGACCAGGTTTCTGAACCGAGACCCAGCGACTCAGCAGTCTTCAAGGAAGATCCAACCCATCAACCTGGACCAGGACCCTGATCAAGAGGTGGTCACCACCACCAAAGCTGAGGTAGATAAGATAAGATAAGATGGTACTTTATTGATCCCAATTTGGGAAATTGTTTTTGTTGCAGCAGCAATTCAGATACCAATTCAAGAAAGCATGTTTTATATTGGCCTGTCTTGTTTTTTTGTTTTTATTAGGGGGGACATACATTAAGCCATGACGTTATTCCGGTTTGTTATCAATTATAAATTATTTTATGCAGACATAGGGGAGAGGTAGAAAATGATTTAAATGTGGAATGTAGTGTAATCATAGTACACAGTTAAAACTACACTCATATGACCCTGCTCTAGTTCTATCTGAGTTCATCTTGGATCTCATGCATGAGTCCAGTCACAAAATAGGGGGGGGGGGGGGGGGGGGGTGTTGAGGTGATGTGCAACAACATTAACCTTTCTGTTGGTCGCTTGTTAGCAGACCCTTCACGCGATGGCAGAGAGAACAGGTACAGGCAGGGCCCATAGTGATAGCCCTATAGTTGAAATCTACTACCCACAAATAACCATATGGACATGGGTTACTGTTTTAAAAAAAATGGTAAATGTATTTAGGAACCTATCCATGTGATTTTAAGTGGGGGTGGACCTCAAATCCTCTATGGGGGTCCGGGGGCATGCTCCCCCGGTAAGATTTTTTTTTTTTAAATGTTGGAGTTAAATGCATCAATCTGGTGCATTTTGAGAGGAAAATAAAGAGACTAGATATGTGGAACGGAACTGTATACATTTCAATAATCATTAAATCATGGCCATAACCAACAACATATCCAATATGAAAAAACACTGACACCCTCAAATGGAAATCAATCAATCAATCAATGTTTATTTATATAGCCCAATATCACAAATGTTACATTTGTCTCAGTGGACTTCACAGTTTGTACAAAATATCAGTATGACAATACGACACCCTCTGTCCTTAGACCCTCACATCGTACAAGGAAAAACTTCCGAAGAAAGCCCACAGTTTAAAGGGAAAAATGGGAGAAACCTCAGGGAGAGCAACAGAGGAGGGATCCCTCTCCCAAGACAGACGTGCAATAGATGCCGTGTGTAAATTGAAATATGTGTTTACATAAATGGTGACCAAACCGTTTGAGACCCACTGAGAACTTAGACTAAGTTAACTATCTTACCACTCAGAGTCCTTTACCTCGCCTGAGCTGAGGTTATCCCGAGCTTGAATGACACACAGAGACCAATCAAGGGCTTTGATTTATGATCTGTATGACAGTGGCCATGTCAGCAGGCCACATCATGTAGACAGCCGGTCACCCTGTGTGAGGCAGGCCACTTAACAGGTTCGGCCATTGGGAAATCCCCCGGTCCTCCCGATGGCCAGTCCGGGACTGGGTACAGGAGGCGTAGAGCGAGGGATCATTGTCCACAAGTTAATCGATCCCAGATGGCGTCGTGGTCACGGACGAATAAAATATATACCTGGGCGGCCCGCCCAAGTATAGTCTATGTGTGGGAAACCCTGTGTTCCCCTACACTTATTTCAGCACTCAATTGGCAAAACAATTGGATAAGTCAAAGAAAACTGGAGTATGTTAGTGCATTTAGTCTGCACCTGTTATATGTTCAACTGAATACAGTAACCAACTGTATTATGTGTGGAGAAACCCAGAGGTAAACCTATGGCAGTCTGCTGTGTTACACACCTGTCTCCCAAAACAAAGAGTGTGTTGGTTTCTTTTTTACAGAAACCCAATATGCTGTATCTCCCCTGTACATTAGTCAAATGATTATAAAATCCCCCGTCACAGAAACACAACTTTATATCTTCTGTATAACAGAGTTGTGCTCATCATTTTCTTAGAAATAGGTAATTCAGCATGAAAAAGCATTTCAAAATGATAAATCGACTATATATATCTGAGCTGAAAAAGCCCGAAATAAAACAATAAGGCAGCCCTAGCAAAAGCCAAAACATACAGTATGTGACTTGTTGTATCAAAAACATCTGGTATCCTTTATCATTTAGTATTAAATTATAGGCAGCAGTTTAATCCTATTAGTATTTTTATAACATAATTTTAGTTATTTTAATCAGTGTGTCCTCTCAGTCAGCAGAGCCTGAGGAGGAGGAGGGACTGCTAATTGTCAAGGTGGAGGAAACAATGGATATTGGAACCCCCCACCACGAGGCGGCGGGCGTTAGAGGAGACGCCAACCCCGCCACGTCACCCCCCGGCCCCCCGATGGACACCAGATGCCATCGCGAAATGGAGGTCAGTGGATCTGACATCGTCACATTAGTTGTCGGCAGAACAGCTGTAACTGACAGCAGTGACACAACCCACAGTTCCCAGCTGATGCTAACAGGAAGTGATGCCAGAGCAGGGGACAGTGAGCCGCTGGACTTAGGAGCCGGCAGTGTGGTCGCAGGAAGAGAGAAAAACGGACATGATCAAACTACATCACACAGGATTCAGTTGGGCGCTGGGCTGGAATCAGTGCAAGTGAAGTCCTCACTGCAGGAAAGTTCCGTTCTACCTCCAGATGCCATTCCAGGAACATCTAGTGGTGGGATTAGCTCTGGTATCAACTCCTCCGTGGATCTTCACCGCCCTGCGAGCCAACACCACCCCCCCCACCACAGCCACTACAAGCCCTTCTCCAGCAGCTTCCATCTGGCCTTCCACCACGCTGTCACCATGGAGCGTCTGTACGGCTGCACCATCTGCACCAAGCGCTTCTTCCTGGAGTCGGACCTGCGGAAGCACCTGGCCCGGCACACCAGGGAGAAGCCCTACGCCTGCCTGCTCTGCGGCAAGAGGTTCGTGTGCCAGAGCCAGCTGGACATCCACTGCAATGTGCACACCGGAGAGAGACCCTTCAGCTGCTCCGTCTGCAGCCGCCGCTTCTCCCATCCCAGCAACCTGAAGAGGCACCAGAAGATCCAGCACTCAGAGAGCAACCTCCCCCACCCACACAGGATAATGCTGCACCAGAGTTACCAAGCAGGGGGAAGTTATCCCTGAAGAGGACGAGACAAGGCTTTTCAAAGCAATACTAACACTTTTTAACCCTGAGGATTACTATTGAGAGAGGTGATGAAGCACAAACATAAGCAGCTCCTCTGAAATTTGACCTGTCTGAATGGCTCTCCAGTTATTTTAATCATCCACCATTTCAGTTTTATTTTAATTATATGCAATTTGAATCTAGTGCAGGGATGGCGGACACAGCTGAAAACTACAATAAAGAAAATTACAGGATGTTTGGGTCTTGCAGGGAAAAAACCAATGAATTGTTTCAAAAATGTCTGACATAATGACATTTTAACCTGTTAAGCCCCTTAGCCCCGCCGGGCTTTTTTCCCCGTTTTTTTTTCTTCACGAAACTGTGTCTCAGGGCTTCTTAAAATGTAATACTATTAATGTGTCATACTCACTTAAAGGGAAGAAACTCAGCTAACTGATGATATGAACCATTTTTACCGAAACAAAACACAAGTCTCACAAGAAGCGTCTAAATGAGCCCTGAGCGAAAAAATGCTAACGCACTTAGCACAGAATTCTAGGTATAAATACTTTATTACTGATCGGAACTGCACAAACAAGCTTTGCTAGCAAGCTGAGATTGCACAGATTCTAGAGGTATAAGTATCATCACTGAGCGATCAGAACTCGCGACAGGGGAAGCAAAACCAGACAACACATGACGTAGCTTTAGGTAGCAAAAAACAGAGATATGCTCACCGTTTGCTGTTATTCTGATCAAAAGTTGTTTCCAATTGCATTAAAAAGAGAAAAACGCGGCTGAAGGTTAATCCATAGGTTAATCCAATGTGTCTGTCACTTTGAATTTTTTTGTTGATAATCCATAATTCCATTTTTATATAAAAAACTGACTTTTCATATTAGCTGCTAATGATAGCTTCCAGAGTGTATGACAGCTTCCTGTTTTGGGTATTCTGGCTACGCCATACTTGCCAACCTTGAGACCTCAGAAATCGGGAGCATTTTCAAAACCACCGCGGGGGGGGGGGGGGGGGGTCGGGTGCTAGTGGATCGCCGGAGCTGTATTAGATTAACATTAACATGCTTATTGTAGTTGTAAGTGCACTGCCTTGCGATCAGCGGCACCATGGAGCATATGGGCTGGACCTGTATTTTACAGGAAAGGAATGAGCAGAGGATAGAGTTGTCGATTCTTGTTCTGTTTTCTGTGACTATCTTCCTCACCCTCTCTGACTCAGACTTTCAGTTGCGCGCGCTACCAAAGAGACGCGCTACCAAAGAGACGGTGTAGCTGTATTAAAATCAGGGCTGCCAACACTCACGCATTGAGTGTTGGCAGCATATACAAATAAAGTGAAGGAACAGCAAACCGAGCGGTCTACGAAATGAGACGGTCTTCTGGCTTAGTTCAGTAAAGTTGGAACGATATTGGGAGATTCTGATTTCACGGATCAATAACTCATGAACAAAACGTTATTCAGACACAAATTACGTCTCCTAAGTACCGTGGTAAAGTTGGCAACGAACTACAATCACATTTCGATAAAAAAAAAAGCCAATACGCGCCGTCCTCCGAGCTGGACACATTACATTGGTCTCTATCTGCAGCCGGAGAAGAAACGAGTGCTCAGGGACCGTCTGCAAAGTGCAACTCCGAAAAAAGAGACTACAATGATATTCAATCACTATTATACAGCTTATTTCTACCAAACTCACTACACACATCAATAGTCTCCTGTGTGTCATACTACAGCAAGGAGTTTGGAAGAATATGCTTTTGAATAATTTGGCGAATATTTATAAATCTTCAATAACTATGGCATCATCTTAAATAACTTTACTATTATACAGTATATTTCTACCAAACTCACTATTTGCATTGTTGTTGTTAGCATCTGGTTAGCTTAACGGATATTAAAAGCTGTTTCTAAAACAAGGAAAGGGAGAGCTCTGTCCTGTCAGACTGAGAGATAACTACAGCTCAGTGAGGTAAGGGACTCTCTGTTTAGATAGTAAACTTTAGTCTAGTTATCTCAGTGGGTCTCAAATGTTTTGGTCACCATTTATGAGAATAAATGAAAAACAGTTATAAAATACTATATGACAGTAAAACAAGAATACAGTTTAAAAGGTGAGTGATTTGTAAAATATCCATAGAGAAAAAGAAAATCTGTGTACAGTTCTGTTTCATATGGGTGTTGAGAGATGTATCCATAAATTCATTTTGCTCTCAAAATGCACCAGATTGATGCATTTAACTTCAATATTTAGCATGCCCCCGGACCCCCCTAGAGGAGGTGAGGACCCCCCCCCCCACACTTGTAAAATAGCACTTTACCTCTGCCTACACCTATATGCCATATGTCCATTGTGATTTGAAAAATTCCATCAAACGAGTCCTTCGGTGGACGGGGAAAAAAACGTGTTCGTCAGAATCGTCACTTCCTGTACTGACAGTGGAGGTGTCCTGAGAGCGCAGCCTGCACCGGAACTGTCCTGAGAGTGGAGGTCTGCAGGCAGGCTCCCATGATGAAATCGGGAGACTCTCGCGAAAATCGGGAGGGTTGGCAAGTATGGGCTACGCGTCATTCTCATTCCTTATTTGGTAACGTGTGTGTGTATGTGGAACGTCCATTCGATTCCATAGAGTGGCGAAGTCCCTCCCCTTCCGGTGGACCTCCATGGGACCTTATTTCGGGAAAATTATGTATTGAAGTCAATGGAGAGAGAAAGATTATCTTTCGATCCCGTTTGAATTGTGCCACGAATTACACATGATGTTTGTCAATTTAAAAGATAATTTTGCAAGTCAAAAAAACAAAAAAAAGTCGTAAAACTGTGAAGTGACACATTTTTTTGTGTGGAACGGTCAATGAACTACATCTCTGGTCTAGCAGAACAACACACGTCACCAAGATGGCCGTCACTACTGTCTTGCTAAACAAGGGATTGACTACCCTCACTATCACCACAATGAAACACGTCCAGAAGAATGTCATGCAAAGCTGCCTGCCTGCCTTCCTTTGATTCTCTCTGAACTGCCTGGTCTTTTTAATGTTTAATGTCAACCATTTGTGCAGATAGCATGAAGTAGAAAAGATCGCCGATGGTAATGTAGCGTTAGCGTTAGCATTTCTCCCCCGGGCTTAAATGGTGTATTATAGAATAATAATAATACATTTTATTTCTATAGCGCTTTTCTTGAACCCAAAGACGCTTGGAGAGAATGATCACACCGGTGTGACAGTACTCTTCAAAGGGTTCACGAAATATGACTACTACTCTTACTGTTTAACATTTTGGGTTACTTCATGTTACTTCATGTTAAGTCTAATAAAAATGACAAGGCTAAGGCTGTAATGCTAACTAACGTGCTTGCTACTAGCTAGGTAGCTAACTTGATCCAGCCACACCTGGTCCTTTCATCAGACGGGAAGCGAAAGAACAAGCAAGACCCATTGCTGGTATGGTAACAACCTGGTACTAAGCACACAGGCCTCTTGTTAAAGTTATCTTATCTATCTCTTATATTTAGCGGAGGAAAACAATTGTGACATCAGTTATGACATCACTTACATAGTCTTACATTTCAACAGTTTTACGACAAACTGTGACTTTTTTGACATGGAAATGATTTTTTAAGATTGACAAACATCATATGTGTAATTCGTGGCACAATTCAAACGGGATCGAAAGATAAGTTTTCTCTCTCCATTGACTTCAATACATAATTTTCCCGAAATACGGTCCTATGGACCGGAAGTAGATGGGCGTGACTTTGCCACTCTATTGGCTCTAACGGTTAAAAAGAGATGTCAATCATCAAAATGGACGAAGGGGGGCCAGAGATATAGGTCAAATCCACCCAAATGACACCAGAAGTGTTTTTGTGTGCTAAATCTCTCTAAAAAGGTCAATTTTCACTTGTTTTGCATCAACCTTGATACAGGGTACTTATTATATGTTATAGTTTGGATTCCTAAAGTTTTTAGTCTACTATCTCATCATTCAAGGGTTTTCACGATAAGTAATGTGTTCTTTTTGGATGGACACTATAATTGACGTTCAATCTGAATTTACTTTAAAATAAAAAAATCTATATTGATTCTGACTCATCTACATCCAACTCACAAGTTTATCATTGCTTATTAATTTACCCCTTTTAGAAGTGAAGTTATGGTCATTCGTTCTGGGAATGTCATTTTCGAGCCTGAGTCCTGGAAAACAGGCTTAACAGGTTAAGGAATACAACCCACACAGTAAGGTGTATCCAGACCTGTATCAAGGAGTATGATACATAGAGGTCAGGCAAGTAGTAGTGACACACCTTTAGAATTTCAAAATTTGACTGAGATAGATTATATTAATATCATCAAGTGGTATAACAACACAAATCCTGACTCAAAGCCAAACAGTCAAAAAAAAGAGCCATAAAAACGTTCTAGGGCACACACACACACACACACACACACACACACACACACACACACACACACACACACACACACACACACACACACACACACACACACACAGAGTGTGAGGCTCTGAAGTCCCCAAGTCACTTCTATGTAAAACTCACGAAGGCTTCTTTATCTACGGTGGCTGACACGGGCAAACGCATTACCACGGCCCAAAACACTTCCATAAGGAGACATTAGAGACACTGAAAAGTGACGTACACAGCTGGGACCGGAGCAGTGGTGGCGTTAGACTTTTCGAGAGAGCATGCTCGTGAACCGTTTCCCAGTGCCTCGCTGTGGGGAAACTTTGGCGCTGTTCCGAGTTTGTTCTAAATTGTCAAAACGAAAGACTGCTTTCCGATTTTTCCGTCATTGTTAATACAAATCCATAGACGGAAAATATTCTGTTAATGCGACCACTGGACCGGAGCGCTTGTTGACGTTCCGGGTTTATAAAATGGGCCAACTGTCACTGGATACTTAACTAAAATGTTGATAAAATTTGATTACATTTTAACTAATGATTCCTTCCGATATTATTGCAGATCTGCTGTAAGCTATCAGCTAACCTAGTCATTTCAAATGGACAAAACGTTTACAATTATGAAACAGACTGCCAACAGAGACAGTTGGCCAACACTTTCTTGTTTTTATGATTGCATTGTTTTGGAAAGTGCAGTGCGCATTTGCGGCCACCGTAATAATCCATACAAAACAAGCAATTAGGAATCCCACAAGGACCCTATAAGTAAACATATTGTCATTAAATGCACTGTCAGTCCCTCACAGATCAGGCTTCAGTGACTAACATGTGTTTATTCTGTCAGCGATGCAGCCTGAGAGACACGAGAACTCTCCTTCTTTGTACAAGGTCTCTGATGTGTGTAAATCTGAATGACTAATGTCAAGTTATTTTTGTATGTAATTTATTGAGTGCCTCAGTTCAATGAGAAGAATCAAATCGAGTGTTTGGATACTTTTTTATTCTATTGTCCATGTTATTAATAAAAACATGTATAAGAAGGATGAGTTTTTTCAACATATCATCACATGAATCTTCTAATAAGAGTTCCTGTTTCTCTCTCATCATATAAACTAGGTTTGTTCCCCGGTTGTGATGTTAAGGTTTATTACAAATTGTAAATAAGTACAGCATGTGCAGAGGCGCGGGAAGGTATTTTGAGTGGGGGTGCTGAGGTGCTGGACTCCAGTGAACACTATTACGGGCACTATAGAGCACGCACAAAAGCACTCCCCACACGCAAACACACAGTACACCCGCGACTGTTACAATGAAGGCTCGATAATCAGCTCACGGCATATAGGCAGGGGTAAAACTGCGGTCAAGCCAGCCTCCACTCGGGAAAACTTGGTCAAGCCAGCCGGCACGTGATATTGCTGTGCGCGAATATCCTATGCATTACGGTAGAATCCTGGAAACACTGCCTCTGTGTTTAGATGAGAATAAAACAAAAACTGTCCAGTATCAAAGACTCATTTCACTTCAGGGTCATAGCAGGACATCTCATCTAGTCACTTAGAAAAAAATCAGGACATTCTGATGTCTCATCTAAAAACAGGGATGATAGCTCTTATATTTGACTTCAAAGGTATTTTATTTTGAAACTCTACATCAGAATGTCCTGATTTTTTCGAAGTGACTAGATGGGGTGTCCTGCCATCACCCTGGAGTGAGATGAGTCTTTGATACTGGACAGTTTTTGTTTTATTCTCATCTAAACACAGAGGCAGTGTTTCCAGGATTCTACCGTAATGCATAGGATATTCGCGCACCGCAATATCATGTGCGGGCTGGCTTGACCAAGTTTTCCCGAGTGGAGGCTGGCTTGACCGCATTGGGGTAAAGTGCTATTTTTTACGAGTGGGGAGCGGACCTCACCTCCTCCTCCGCGGCAGGCAGGGGAGCTCCGCACCCCCTGCCTGCCGCTAGGGGGTGCTGCAGCGCCCTCAGCACCCCCCTTCCCGCGCCCATGAGCATGTGGCCGCTCACTGTTTGTTTCTTGCAGTAAACTGCATTAAAACCTCTGTGAAGAATACCCATTGGCTCTGCATAGAGCACTTTCTTACCTTCTGTTGCTTACATAATCGCATAAATGTAGCATTTTGAGAGCTTTGAGCTCAGCAAAGAAGAGAGGGGAATGTTCAAATTAATGTGTACTCCTGTATAGATACAGTTCAGTGTAAACATGCCAATAAATAACATGTGTATTGTATGGTCTAATTTCACATTTAACTTAATGGTCTAACATAAAGTAAATCACTAGAATGCATGAAATATTTGTGTTATATGTAGCATCTACAGCATATGTCAACCCATTGACTGCTTTCAGAAACATTGATATTTATTCTGTCTGTGCTAAATGCCTGCTTCCTCTTTGCAGGGCCAGAGGCATCTGGAAAACTCCAGCAGTGCTCAGTGCAAAGACGAAGAGACGCACGAAGAGCAAGGTATCACTGTTCACGTCATTCAGCCTTCCACCAAGCAAACCAAACTAAGTGGTAATATGCTCAGCTGCTCTGTGTTGCTTCAAATCAAGGCACAAAAGAAGGCAAAACATATTGCTGATAGATATATTTTACTGAAAAATATATAGTTTCACACAAAAAATTAGAGGCTCAGTCATTTCCTAAAACAGCTGGTCACAAGTTTTTATTAAACAGGATGATAACTAGTATATGGGACTATTTTAAGAGCTAGACTTATCCCTATTAAAGGTAGGGTAGGTAAGAATGGAGAAACCAGCTTGAGTGCGCTAGAATTTGAAAGTACGCAGCCGGAAAAAATCTGCCCCTTCCTTCAGACTTCCTTACAGAGCCCCTCCTCCAACACACACGAGATGGAAGGCTGACAGGCAGGTAGGCCATCCAATTATCTGCCCCGGCCCGGGTCAAATAATTAGTTGTGCTTTTTACAGCGCCACGGCTTCCACAGATTAAATATTTGTATATATTTATTGTCAAAGCATTTCATTTATTCATTGCTATCGGGATGTTAAGAGCATTCCATGGAATATAACAAAAAGTGTTTCTGAAGTGAATCACCTACCCCACCTTTAAGGGATGTGAGTATTTGTGTGGGTTCATGGAAATAGAGGAACATTTCACCCAGTGCAATTCAGTTTTCACAAAACAATTATAATAGAGCTCCAAGAATTTGTACTTTATGTAAGTTTTTCTACTTCATCCTCAGTTATACTTCCATTTCATACATTTTTACTTGTTCTCAATTTTATATCAGATGTGTATTAGCTATCAATAAACAAAACTGTACTACATTATAATTTAACATTTAGATATTGTGTTTCCATTGGATGCAGAGTCACTGTTGGAGGGTTAGATAACTTGCGCTCCTCACTACTTTGTTTGGAACCCGCACTTAATGTGAAGACACAAAAGGAGTAGAAGTGGGCAGGGAGATGGGGCCCAACACACACTTATCCATCCTACAGCTGAAAGCCAACCAGGCTTACCATCACAACAGTGTGTTTGTGAAATCCTATTTATGTTGGTAAAAAAAAAGTATTCTTTTAATTCTGTTTTCTTTGGCTAATCAGGTTTGACCCCAGAGAAACACAGTCCTTCCCAAACGCTGCTGGGATGGCAAGAGAGCAGTGAGACTGAAGATAGACAGCGGCCATCTTGTTCCACAAACACAGCAGGAACTGTGGCACAAGACTCATCATTGAGCCATGTGAGCACAAACATGGCCTCTAGTTTCTCCACAGCGTCTAAAAGGCCTCGAAGCGACATGGACCAGGCTAACACTGTGATGAAGTCCCCCTACCCTGGAGCAGAGGACCGCCGCGGTAGTTTGTTGTTGTCTCAATCGATGAACTATGAGCCATCCAGTGAAGACATGTTTGGAGGTAAGGCAGCCTACAGTCTTTCTGATTTTAACACCCCCCTGGCTGCCATGGACTCCCAGCAACAGCACATCCAGCATCCTTGGTCTGGAGTCCGAACAATGGACAACTTCTCCAGTCCGAACCACCTTCATCAAGCATCTGGCAATCAGAAGCAGGAGACTGGATCAGCACCGCCAGACCTGCCCTATGCCTGCACCTTCTGCACACGCCGCTATGCCCACCAGTGCCAGCTGCGCATCCACGAGCGCGTCCACACGGGGGAAAAACCGTTTCGCTGCGTCCAGTGTGGGAAGAGCTTCGGCCAGGTGTGCAGCCTCAAGCGCCACCAAATGGTCCACACGGGGGAGAGGCCCTTCCCCTGCCCCCACTGCGGGAAGCAGTTCTCCACCTCCACCAACCTGAAGGTCCACCAGAGCGTCCACACCGGGGAGAAGAGGTTCCACTGCTCCAAGTGTGGCAAGAACTTCTCCTTCCTCAGCAACCTCATCCAGCACCAGGCTCTGCACAGCACTAGGGTATGAAGGTCTAGAATAACATGAACAGTATTATTACATTGACATATTATTTTATGACATAGTGGATAGATGAGATATGTCTTTTTCAACAGCCTTTAGTCATAATGTCCGTTAACATTTCACATTAAGTGCCATTTCCTGTTTGATGTCCGTGCTGTTTGGAAGTACTCGTTTAAGCATCCGCTCATTCAAAAGATCTCTGAAACATGAATGATGAAGACGGAGTGATGTACGTGATTATTTGATCACATCTGATAATGGTGTGTTGACAACATTTAAAGGGGTCCTATTTTTGGGTTCTCCCTTTCCTGCGTGTGTGTGTGTGTGTGTGTGTGTGTGTGTGTGTGTGTGTGTGTGTGTGTGTGCCTTAGAAAGTTGTTATGGCTCTTTTTTTCGACTGTTTGGCTTTGAGTCAGGAGGATTTGTGTTGTTTTTAAATTTTTGTGTCACTACCTGCCTGACCACTATGTATCATACTCTTTGATACAGGTCTGGATACACCTTACTGTGTGGGTTGTATTCCTTAACCTGTTAAGCCCCGAGCCTGTTTTCCAGGACTCAGGCTCGAAAGTGACATTCCCAGAACAAATGACCATACAGTAGGTTTTTGTGCATGCATGGTCTGCAGAGGCTAACATCCCTGTGTTCCCTGAGTTTCTCTCCCACACAACCCCCCTGCCTAGAACGCATCCATTGTTCTATTTCGTATACGCTTCGCCCTCTAAGGCTTTCGCTATTGGGTAATCCCCTGCGCACCCGCGCAGCACTGAAAACACTTGTAGTCCACGCCCACCTGCGAGGTGGGCCCCACCTTCGGACTCACTTCCGGTATAAATAGGAAGGAGGCCCGACAATCTGCTCCCTCTTTTCTTCAACACCCCAGTACTGAAGCACTGTAGAGCAGAGATGGAGTACTCGAGTCCTGGACTCGGACTCGAGTCGGACTCGAGTGCTGATTTTCGGGACTCGTGACTTGACTCGGACTCGCACACTGATTGACGCGACTCGGACTCGGACTCGTGAATTCTCACGCACGATGACTTGGACTTGGACTCGGACTCGGCTTGGGCACTCCTTGGGATGACTCGGACTCGGACTCGTGAATTCTCACGCACGATGACTTAGACTCGGACTCGAGCAAGTTTTCTCTGGAGTCTGATGTCCTCTGTGTCCTGGCGTGTGCACCTGCGAGGCGAGTTCACGTACTGGGCGCGCCCCCGCTGCTATACCAGTCTAAAGATGTCCAGAGACACACCCCGCATCGTGCTGTATGCTTTTAAAGATTTCGTTTCCATATTGGGAAAGAGCAGCGCAAAATGCACATTATGTGGACAGAGGATAGAAGAGAAGACTGGGACAACGTCGAATTTCAATCGACACCTTTCATGGCGGCACCCAGAAAAGTAAGTAGAAATGCTATTGTTAGCTTGCGTTAACGTTAGCCACTAAATTGACTCCACAAAGGTTTTAAGATGTCGGGTTAGATGGAGGTAGGGGTTGATATCACATCCTAGGGACCAAGTGCAGTTTTATTGTCTAGATAGATACTGTTAAAAAGCTATACATGTCCTTGGTGATACTGCAGATGATGAGTAGCCTAGCCCTAGCCTACAATGAACGTGAAAATTAGAGACTGAAAATGATCTCCGTCACAGAGGCTCCATAACACATTACTCTAAGGATGGAGTTCATATATATATATATATATATATATATATAGGTAGGCTGTATTGAACACTATCATCAGAGTAATGTTGTCACAGTTCTGTCTAGGTTTGGGTGTTTTCACTGTTCTCTGTCATGTTTTCCTCCTGTCGTTAGTGTCCCTGTGTGTTCTCCTCCCTCCTCACCTGTGTCTCGTTAGCTAATTGTGTTCACCTGTGGCTCTTGTGTTTTTCTCCTCCCTCCTCACCTGTGTCTCGTTTGCCGATTGTGTTCACCTGTGTCTTGTAATTATCCCTCCCTGTATTTAGTCTTGTCTCGTGCTGTGTTCAGTGTCGGTGCTTCTTTTGTTGGTGACGGACTTCACCGGTGAGTGTTCTGTGTTTGTCTGTATTCGTTCCATTTTAGCCTTGAAATAAAGGTTTATCAAAGTTATCTGCGCTTGGGTCCTGCTTCCTTCACTCAACCGTGACAGAAAGCACCGACCAGAGATGGACCCAGCAGATGACCCATTTGAGGTGGAATTACAGCATTTTTCATTTGCTTTGGCTTGCTGCTATGATTGGTGGAGGGGAGCGTCCAGTGTTCGGCAGAAGGAGGCCGCTCTGGTAGAGGCGCACCGGTTGGCTATGGAGAAACCGGACTTGGTGAAGTTCTTACCTGACTGGATGTTGAACTTCATCTGGGCGTGTGATTTCCAGCCTGCGGACTATAAACGTCTCGGTGTGTTCCGTCTGGAGTCAACCAGTGCTTCCGCCCCAGTTCCTGCTCCTGTCCAAGAGGCGTTTTCTGGAACTCGGCTGGCTTTTGGAGGTCCACGGAGCCTTCAGGCGGCTTCTAGGAGAAGGAGTCGCAAGTCCAGGCTAGCAATCCGAGCCCCAAGAGTCATGGTTCCGGCTACAGAACCGGCCCACACAGCCATAGTTCCGGCCCCAGTACAGGCCCCAGCAGCCATGGTTCCAGCCCCAGTTCTGGCCCCAGCAGCCATGGTTCCAGCCTTAGCTCTGGCCCCAGCTGTCCTAGTCCCTTCTCTAGTCCCTTCTCCAGTCCCACCTCTAGTCACTTCTCAAGTCCCTCCTCGAGTCACTTCTCTAGTCCCTTCCCTCATCCCATCTCAAGTTCCCTCTCGAGTCTTTTCTCAAGTCCCCTCTCAGGTCCCCTCTCGAGTTCCCTCTCGAGTCTTTTCTCGAGTCCCCTCTCAAGTCAACTCCCCAGTGTCCTCTCGAGTCACCTCCCAAGTCAACTCTCCAGTGTCCTCTCGAGTCACCTCTCAAGTTTCCCCTCAGGTCTCCTCTCGAGTTCCCTCTCAAGTCCCCTCTCTAGTCCCCTCTCGAGTTCCCTCTCGAGTCACCTCTCAAGTTTCCCCTCAGGTCTCCTCTCGAGTTCCCTCTCAAGTCCCCTCTCAGGTCCCCTCTCAAGTCCCCTCTCAGGTCCCCTCTCGAGTTACCTCTCGAGTTCCTTCTCGAGTCCACTCTCCAGTTTCCTCTCAAGTTCCCTCTCAAGCCCTCTCTCGAGTCCCCACTCAAGCCCCTACTCATGTCCAGTTGGAGGTCCCGCAGACTAGTCTTCTGCCGGGGGTCCTGCCAACCCCATGTCCTGTACCGTTGGAGGTTCCGCTGGGGGTCCTGCCAACCTCATGTCCTGTCCAGTTGGAGGTCCCGCAGACTAGTCTTCTGCCGGGGGTCCTGCCAACCCCATGTCCCGTCCAGTTGGAGGTCCCGCAGACTAGCCCTCTGCCGGGGGTCCTGCCAACCCCATGTCTTGTCCAGTTGGAGGTCCCGCAGACTAGCCCTCTGCCGGGGGTCCTGCCAACCCCATGTCCTGTCCAGTTGGAGGTCCCGCAGACTAGCCCTCTGCCGGGGGTCCTGCCAACCCCATGTCTTGTCCCGTTGGAGGCCCCGCCGACTACTCTCCTGCCGGGGGTCCTGCCAACCCTGTGTCCTGTCCCGTTGGAGGCCCCGCCGACTACTCTCCTGCCGGGGGTCCTGCCAACCCTATGTCCTGTTCCGTTGGAGGCCCCGCCGACTACTCTCCTGCCGGGGGTCCTGCCAACCCTGTGTCCTGTCCCGTTGGAGGCCCCGCCGACTACTCTCCTGCCGGGGGTCCTGCCAACCCTGTGTCCTGTCCCGTTGGAGGCCCCGCCGACTACTCTCCTGCCGGGGGTCCTGCCAACCCTATGTCCTGTTCCGTTGGAGGCCCCGCCGACTACTCTCCTGCCGGGGGTCCTGCCAACCCTGTGTCCTGTCCCGTTGGAGGCCCCGCCGACTACTCTCCTGCCGGGGGTCCTGCCAACCCTATGTCCTGTTCCGTTGGAGGCCCCGCCGACTACTCTCCTGCCGGGGGTCCTGCCAACCCCATGTCCTGTCCCGTTGGAGGCCCCGCCGACTACTCTCCTGCCGGGGTTCCTGCCAACCCCATGTCCTGTCCCGTTGGAGGTCCCGCCGACTACTCTCCTGCCGGGGGTCCTGCCAACCCTATGTCCTGTTCCGTTGGAGGTCCCGCCGTCTACTCACCTGCCGGGGGTACTGCCAACCCTGTGTCCTGTGCCGTTGGAGGTCCCGCCGTCTACTCTCCTGCCGGGGGTACTGCCAACCTTTTGTCCTGTCTCGTCGGAGGTCCCGCCAACCGCTCTCCTGCTGGGGGTCCTGCCAACTCCTGGTCCTCTTCCGTGGGGGATCCTGCCGAAGCCTGTCCCGCCGGCTCCGGTTCCTGTCCGGCCGACACCGGGTCCTGCCCGGCCTCCGGAGCTGTCTGGTCTTCGCCCTCGATCCCGACCCTCTGTGAGCCGCGGTCTTCGTCCGCGGGCCCGGCCTCCTGACTCTTCCTGCCGCTGCCCTCGTCCTCGGGCCCGGCCCCCTGACTTTTCCTGCCGTGGTCTTCGCCCTCGATCCCGACCCTCTGTGAGCCGCGGTCTTCGTCCGCGGGCCCGGCCCCCTGACTCTTCCTGCCGCTGCCCTCGTCCTCGAGCCCGGCCCCCTGACTCTTCCTGCCGCTGCCCTCGTCCTCGAGCCCGGCCCCCTGACTCTTCCTGCCGCTGCCTTCGCCCTCATGCTCGGCCCCCTGAGTTCGCCCGCTGTGGCCTTCGCCCCACCATGGACTCTGCCTTGCCCCCGGGCCGTCCGCCCGAGACCCCCACCATGGACTCTGCCTTGCCCCCAGGCCGTCCGCCCGAGTCCCCCTTCTCGGCTTCTGCCGTGCCCCCGGGCCGTCCGCCCGAGATCCCTTCCTGGTCCCCTACTGGGCTCCTGGGCGGTCAGCTTAGTCCCGTCCTCCGGACCCCCTCCACCCACCCTGGTGGCCTAGGGATACGTCCCTCCTCCGGACCCCCTCCACCCACCCTGCTGGATTTTTTTTGGATTTTTGTGTTGGGGTTTAGGGACGTCTGGAATCCGTCCCTTGAGGGGGGGGTTCTGTCACAGTTCTGTCTAGGTTTGGGTGTTTTCACTGTTCTCTGTCATGTTTTCCTCCTGTCGTTAGTGTCCCTGTGTGTTCTTCTCCCTCCTCACCTGTGTCTCGTTAGCTAATTGTGTTCACCTGTGGCTCTTGTGTTTTTCTCCTCCCTCCTCACCTGTGTCTCGTTTGCCGATTGTGTTCACCTGTGTCTTGTAATTATCCCTCCCTGTATTTAGTCTTGTCTCGTGCTGTGTTCAGTGTCGGTGCTTCTTTTGTTGGTGACGGACTTCACCGGTGAGTGTTCTGTGTTTGTCTGTATTCGTTCCATTTTAGCCTTGAAATAAAGGTTTATCAAAGTTATCTGCGCTTGGGTCCTGCTTCCTTCACTCAACCGTGACAAATGTGATCAAATCAATAAGTAAAGATTCAGCCGATAACATGAAAGCACATGGCTACTTAACCTGCAGAATGTCGTCAAGTAGCAATGTGCTTTCTGGGGCTTAATCTTTATTGATATCATTTAAACGTTCACTTATTGGTTGTTGGACATTGTGATATTATATTTATTATCTTCGCTTTGTGTTGTGATGTTTTGCCGACTGTGTTGAAATAAATTAACAAAATATTCGTTCATTGCAACACATTTAGAATCATATTACATATTTACACTTGACACATTTTATTGTTTTAAGTGTTCATTGATGTGCATTGTCCCTGCTAAATAAACGATTACATATCCCTTTTTACCATTAGTGGCTTGCTTGGTTTGTGCTTGAACATTCCATTTTTTAAGGCTCAGGATTATGGTTTTGTATGTCACTGTTATATAGCACACTGATAACAATGTTACTTTTAACATTGTTTCTCAATCCTTGAACTCAAACCATATTTGGATGGTCCAAAAATGTATTTAAATTATTATCATAAACATGCCACAACTAGTTTGCAATGGTTGAGGATTAGTAGTTGGGGTAGCCCTAATTTTAACCATACAATTTATTTAGCAATAAGAAAGATTTTTTGAAATGATTTGGCATCAAGAATCTGAAGTGTGTATTCTTTCTTCCCCTAGGCACAAAAAGCTCCTTGAAAACAAGGTTCACAGAGATCTTCCAAGCAGTGAAGATGCCAGGATGCGAGCCAGCTGAAGGAAGAGGTCCCACCAAATTTCCTTTCACGACTGCTTACTTCATAGCATCTGTTTTGGACCCATCGTTTGGTTTCCAGTGACTAAAACATGATGTGCAGCTGGACAGTGATGACAAAGATCAGCTAATGACTCAGATCATTGGTGAGACATGTTCACTTGTTATATATGTATACAGGCTCTAACTTATACTAGCCATTATTAATTATAGTTATATGTGTACATGAATGTCTAGAAGTGGTTTATCTGTTTGTAGATATTGGGGTGTGTGTAGCCAAAATAAGAATACTCAATCCTTATGGAAAGAATTACCCAATTATAAGGCCATTTTTACACATTAGCCTTTTCAAGTAAAACAAATTAACATCATCTATAAATGGTATCACAAACAAAATAATAAGATCAGTAGCAGACTTATTCACAAAAGTATACCCTCTCATTTCAGATTGTATCAAGGCAGAGGGTGAGAAGCAAATGATCTCAACAGCAGGACCAGAACAAGGTGATGTTCCAGTGTCTCCTCCTGCTCCTGAAGCTCCTCAGAAGAAGCTGAGAATGTTCTCCCACTACAGCAAGACTCCCTCCTCCACCCACAGTCGGTCTGTCCAGGCTCAGCTGACTGCATACCTCGACTTGATCGACAACCAGGCCTCAGACCCATGCTTCAAGTTTTGGCAACAAAATAAATCCCAGTTCCCTGTCCTCTATCAGGTTGCCACACAGGTATTCTCCATCCCTGCTTCCAGTGCACCCATTGAAAGGGTATTCAGTCATGGAGGCATTTTTATGAGGCCTCACGTGCAAGGTTGAGTTGTTCGATGTTGTCAAATCTGATGCTTTTAAAATTCAACAAGGATGTTTAAGTGTGTGTGCCTGAGTGGGTGCTCATCGAAAAAATGCTAACGCACTTAGCACAGAATTCTAGGTATAAATACTTTATTACTGATCGGAACTGCACAAACAAGCTTTGCTAGCAAGCTGAGATTGCACAGATTCTAGAGGTATAAGTATCATCACTGAGCGATCAGAACTCGCGACAGGGGAAGCAAAACCAGACAACACATGACGTAGCTTTAGGTAGCAAAAAACAGAGATATGCTCACCGTTTGCTGTTATTCTGATCAAAAGTTGTTTCCAATTGCATTAAAAAGAGAAAAACGCGGCTGAAGGTTAATCCATAGGTTAATCCAATGTGTCTGTCACTTTGAATTTTTTTGTTGATAATCCATAATTCCATTTTTATATAAAAAACTGACTTTTCATATTAGCTGCTAATGATAGCTTCCAGAGTGTATGACAGCTTCCTGTTTTGGGTATTCTGGCTACGCCATACTTGCCAACCTTGAGACCTCAGAAATCGGGAGCATTTTCAAAACCACCGCGGGGGGGGGGGGGGGGTCGGGTGCTAGTGGATCGCCGGAGCTGTATTAGATTAACATTAACATGCTTATTGTAGTTGTAAGTGCACTGCCTTGCGATCAGCGGCACCATGGAGCATATGGGCTGGACCTGTATTTTACAGGAAAGGAATGAGCAGAGGATAGAGTTGTCGATTCTTGTTCTGTTTTCTGTGACTATCTTCCTCACCCTCTCTGACTCAGACTTTCAGTTGCGCGCGCTACCAAAGAGACGCGCTACCAAAGAGACGGTGTAGCTGTATTAAAATCAGGGCTGCCAACACTCACGCATTGAGTGTTGGCAGCATATACAAATAAAGTGAAGGAACAGCAAACCGAGCGGTCTACGAAATGAGACGGTCTTCTGGCTTAGTTCAGTAAAGTTGGAACGATATTGGGAGATTCTGATTTCACGGATCAATAACTCATGAACAAAACGTTATTCAGACACAAATTACGTCTCCTAAGTACCGTGGTAAAGTTGGCAACGAACTACAATCACATTTCGATAAAAAAAAAAGCCAATACGCGCCGTCCTCCGAGCTGGACACATTACATTGGTCTCTATCTGCAGCCGGAGAAGAAACGAGTGCTCAGGGACCGTCTGCAAAGTGCAACTCCGAAAAAAGAGACTACAATGATATTCAATCACTATTATACAGCTTATTTCTACCAAACTCACTACACACATCAATAGTCTCCTGTGTGTCATACTACAGCAAGGAGTTTGGAAGAATATGCTTTTGAATAATTTGGCGAATATTTATAAATCTTCAATAACTATGGCATCATCTTAAATAACTTTACTATTATACAGTATATTTCTACCAAACTCACTATTTGCATTGTTGTTGTTAGCATCTGGTTAGCTTAACGGATATTAAAAGCTGTTTCTAAAACAAGGAAAGGGAGAGCTCTGTCCTGTCAGACTGAGAGATAACTACAGCTCAGTGAGGTAAGGGACTCTCTGTTTAGATAGTAAACTTTAGTCTAGTTATCTCAGTGGGTCTCAAATGTTTTGGTCACCATTTATGAGAATAAATGAAAAACAGTTATAAAATACTATATGACAGTAAAACAAGAATACAGTTTAAAAGGTGAGTGATTTGTAAAATATCCATAGAGAAAAAGAAAATCTGTGTACAGTTCTGTTTCATATGGGTGTTGAGAGATGTATCCATAAATTCATTTTGCTCTCAAAATGCACCAGATTGATGCATTTAACTTCAATATTTAGCATGCCCCCGGACCCCCCTAGAGGAGGTGAGGACCCCCCCCCACACTTGTAAAATAGCACTTTACCTCTGCCTACACCTATATGCCATATGTCCATTGTGATTTGAAAAATTCCATCAAACGAGTCCTTCGGTGGACGGGGAAAAAAACGTGTTCGTCAGAATCGTCACTTCCTGTACTGACAGTGGAGGTGTCCTGAGAGCGCAGCCTGCACCGGAACTGTCCTGAGAGTGGAGGTCTGCAGGCAGGCTCCCATGATGAAATCGGGAGACTCTCGCGAAAATCGGGAGGGTTGGCAAGTATGGGCTACGCGTCATTCTCATTCCTTATTTGGTAACGTGTGTGTGTATGTGGAACGTCCATTCGATTCCATAGAGTGGCGAAGTCCCTCCCCTTCCGGTGGACCTCCATGGGACCTTATTTCGGGAAAATTATGTATTGAAGTCAATGGAGAGAGAAAGATTATCTTTCGATCCCGTTTGAATTGTGCCACGAATTACACATATGATGTTTGTCAATTTAAAAGATAATTTCGCCAGTCAAAAAAATAAAAATGTGTCGTAAAACTGTGAAGTAACAAATTTTTTTGTGTGAAACGGTCAATGAACTACATCTCTGGTCTAGCAGAACAACACACGTCACCAAGATGGCCGTCACTACTGTCTTGCTAAACAAGGGATTGACTACCCTCACTATCACCACAATGAAACACGTCCAAAAGAATGTCATGCAAAGCTGCCTGCCTGCCTTCCTTTGATTCTCTCTGAACTGCCTGGTCTTTTTAATGTTTAATGTCAACCATTTGTGCAGATAGCATGAAGTAGAAAAGATCGCCGATGGTAATGTAGCGTTAGCATTTCTCCCCCGGGCTTAAATGGTGTATTATAGAATAATAATAATACATTTTATTTCTATAGCGCTTTTCTTGAACCCAAAGACGCTTGGAGAGAATGATCACACCGGTGTGACAGTACTCTTCAAAGGGTTCACGAAATATGACTACTACTCTTACTGTTTAACATTTTGGGTTACTTCATGTTACTTCATGTTAAGTCTAATAAAAATGACAAGGCTAAGGCTGTAATGCTAACTAACGTGCTTGCTACTAGCTAGGTAGCTAACTTGATCCAGCCACACCTGGTCCTTTCATCAGACGGGAAGCGAAAGAACAAGCAAGACCCATTGCTGGTATGGTAACAACCTGGTACTAAGCACACAGGCCTCTTGTTAAAGTTATCTTATCTATCTCTTATATTTAGCGGAGGAAAACAATTGTGACATCAGTTATGACATCACTTACATAGTCTTACATTTCAACAGTTTTACGACAAACTGTGACTTTTTTGACATGGAAATGATTTTTTAAGATTGACAAACATCATATGTGTAATTCGTGGCACAATTCAAACGGGATCGAAAGATAAGTTTTCTCTCTCCATTGACTTCAATACATAATTTTCCCGAAATACGGTCCTATGGACCGGAAGTAGATGGGCGTGACTTTGCCACTCTATTGGCTCTAACGGTTAAAAAGAGATGTCAATCATCAAAATGGACGAAGGGGGGCCAGAGATATAGGTCAAATCCACCCAAATGACACCAGAAGTGTTTTTGTGTGCTAAATCTCTCTAAAAAGGTCAATTTTCACTTGTTTTGCATCAACCTTGATACAGGGTACTTATTATATGTTATAGTTTGGATTCCTAAAGTTTTTAGTCTACTATCTCATCATTCAAGGGTTTTCACGATAAGTAATGTGTTCTTTTTGGATGGACACTATAATTGACGTTCAATCTGAATTTACTTTAAAATAAAAAAATCTATATTGATTCTGACTCATCTACATCCAACTCACAAGTTTATCATTGCTTATTAATTTACCCCTTTTAGAAGTGAAGTTATGGTCATTCGTTCTGGGAATGTCATTTTCGAGCCTGAGTCCTGGAAAACAGGCTTAACAGGTTAAGGAATACAACCCACACAGTAAGGTGTATCCAGACCTGTATCAAGGAGTATGATACATAGAGGTCAGGCAAGTAGTAGTGACACACCTTTAGAATTTCAAAATTTGACTGAGATAGATTATATTAATATCATCAAGTGGTATAACAACACAAATCCTGACTCAAAGCCAAACAGTCAAAAAAAAGAGCCATAAAAACGTTCTAGGGCACACACACACACACACACACACACACACACACACACACACACACACACACACACACACACACACACACACACACACAGAGTGTGAGGCTCTGAAGTCCCCAAGTCACTTCTATGTAAAACTCACGAAGGCTTCTTTATCTACGGTGGCTGACACGGGCAAACGCATTACCACGGCCCAAAACACTTCCATAAGGAGACATTAGAGACACTGAAAAGTGACGTACACAGCTGGGACCGGAGCAGTGGTGGCGTTAGACTTTTCGAGAGAGCATGCTCGTGAACCGTTTCCCAGTGCCTCGCTGTGGGGAAACTTTGGCGCTGTTCCGAGTTTGTTCTAAATTGTCAAAACGAAAGACTGCTTTCCGATTTTTCCGTCATTGTTAATACAAATCCATAGACGGAAAATATTCTGTTAACGCGACCACTGGACCGGAGCGCTTGTTGACGTTCCGGGTTTATAAAATGGGCCAACTGTCACTGGATACTTAACTAAAATGTTGATAAAATTTGATTACATTTTAACTAATGATTCCTTCCGATATTATTGCAGATCTGCTGTAAGCTATCAGCTAACCTAGTCATTTCAAATGGACAAAACGTTTACAATTATGAAACAGACTGCCAACAGAGACAGTTGGCCAACACTTTCTTGTTTTTATGATTGCATTGTTTTGGAAAGTGCAGTGCGCATTTGCGGCCACCGTAATAATCCATACAAAACAAGCAATTAGGAATCCCACAAGGACCCTATAAGTAAACATATTGTCATTAAATGCACTGTCAGTCCCTCACAGATCAGGCTTCAGTGACTAACATGTGTTTATTCTGTCAGCGATGCAGCCTGAGAGACACGAGAACTCTCCTTCTTTGTACAAGGTCTCTGATGTGTGTAAATCTGAATGACTAATGTCAAGTTATTTTTGTATGTAATTTATTGAGTGCCTCAGTTCAATGAGAAGAATCAAATCGAGTGTTTGGATACTTTTTTATTCTATTGTCCATGTTATTAATAAAAACATGTATAAGAAGGATGAGTTTTTTCAACATATCATCACATGAATCTTCTAATAAGAGTTCCTGTTTCTCTCTCATCATATAAACTAGGTTTGTTCCCCGGTTGTGATGTTAAGGTTTATTACAAATTGTAAATAAGTACAGCATGTGGCCGCTCACTGTTTGTTTCTTGCAGTAAACTGCCTTAAAACCTCTGTGAAGAATACCCATTGGCTCTGCATAGAGCACTTTCTTACCTTCTGTTGCTTACATAATCGCATAAATGTAGCATTTTGAGAGCTTTGAGCTCAGCAAAGAAGAGAGGGGAATGTTCAAATTAATGTGTACTCCTGTATAGATACAGTTCAGTGTAAACATGCCAATAAATAACATGTGTATTGTATGGTCTAATTTCACATTTAACTTAATGGTCTAACATAAAGTAAATCACTAGAATGCATGAAATATTTGTGTTATATGTAGCATCTACAGCATATGTCAACCCATTGACTGCTTTCAGAAACATTGATATTTATTCTGTCTGTGCTAAATGCCTGCTTCCTCTTTGCAGGGCCAGAGGCATCTGGAAAACTCCAGCAGTGCTCAGTGCAAAGACGAAGAGACGCACGAAGAGCAAGGTATCACTGTTCACGTCATTCAGCCTTCCACCAAGCAAACCAAACTAAGTGGTAATATGCTCAGCTGCTCTGTGTTGCTTCAAATCAAGGCACAAAAGAAGGCAAAACATATTGCTGATAGATATATTTTACTGAAAAATATATAGTTTCACACAAAAAATTAGAGGCTCAGTCATTTCCTAAAACAGCTGGTCACAAGTTTTTATTAAACAGGATGATAACTAGTATATGGGACTATTTTAAGAGCTAGACTTATCCCTATTAAAGGTAGGGTAGGTAAGAATGGAGAAACCAGCTTGAGTGCGCTAGAATTTGAAAGTACGCAGCCGGAAAAAATCTGCCCCTTCCTTCAGACTTCCTTACAGAGCCCCTCCTCCAACACACACGAGATGGAAGGCTGACAGGCAGGTAGGCCATCCAATTATCTGCCCCGGCCCGGGTCAAATAATTAGTTGTGCTTTTTACAGCGCCACGGCTTCCACAGATTAAATATTTGTATATATTTATTGTCAAAGCATTTCATTTATTCATTGCTATCGGGATGTTAAGAGCATTCCATGGAATATAACAAAAAGTGTTTCTGAAGTGAATCACCTACCCCACCTTTAAGGGATGTGAGTATTTGTGTGGGTTCATGGAAATAGAGGAACATTTCACCCAGTGCAATTCAGTTTTCACAAAACAATTATAATAGAGCTCCAAGAATTTGTACTTTATGTAAGTTTTTCTACTTCATCCTCAGTTATACTTCCATTTCATACATTTTTACTTGTTCTCAATTTTATATCAGATGTGTATTAGCTATCAATAAACAAAACTGTACTACATTATAATTTAACATTTAGATATTGTGTTTCCATTGGATGCAGAGTCACTGTTGGAGGGTTAGATAACTTGCGCTCCTCACTACTTTGTTTGGAACCCGCACTTAATGTGAAGACACAAAAGGAGTAGAAGTGGGCAGGGAGATGGGGCCCAACACACACTTATCCATCCTACAGCTGAAAGCCAACCAGGCTTACCATCACAACAGTGTGTTTGTGAAATCCTATTTATGTTGGTAAAAAAAAAGTATTCTTTTAATTCTGTTTTCTTTGGCTAATCAGGTTTGACCCCAGAGAAACACAGTCCTTCCCAAACGCTGCTGGGATGGCAAGAGAGCAGTGAGACTGAAGATAGACAGCGGCCATCTTGTTCCACAAACACAGCAGGAACTGTGGCACAAGACTCATCATTTAGCCATGTGAGCACAAACATGGCCTCTAGTTTCTCCACAGCGTCTAAAAGGCCTCGAAGCGACATGGACCAGGCTAACACTGTGATGAAGTCCCCCTACCCTAGAGCAGAGGACCGCCGCGGTAGTTTGTTGTTGTCTCAATCGATGAACTATGAGCCATCCAGTGAAGACATGTTTGGAGGTAAGGCAGCCTACAGTCTTTCTGATTTTAACACCCCCCTGGCTGCCATGGACTCCCAGCAACAGCACATCCAGCATCCTTGGTCTGGAGTCCGAACAATGGACAACTTCTCCAGTCCGAACCACCTTCATCAAGCATCTGGCAATCAGAAGCAGGAGACTGGATCAGCACCGCCAGACCTGCCCTATGCCTGCACCTTCTGCACACGCCGCTATGCCCACCAGTGCCAGCTGCGCATCCACGAGCGCGTCCACACGGGGGAAAAACCGTTTCGCTGCGTCCAGTGTGGGAAGAGCTTCGGCCAGGTGTGCAGCCTCAAGCGCCACCAAATGGTCCACACGGGGGAGAGGCCCTTCCCCTGCCCCCACTGCGGGAAGCAGTTCTCCACCTCCAACAACCTGAAGGTCCACCAGCGCGTCCACACCGGGGAGAAGAGGTTCCACTGCTCCAAGTGTGGCAAGAACTTCTCCTTCCTCAGCAACCTCATCCAGCACCAGGCTCTGCACAGCACTAGGGTATGAAGGTCTAGAATAACATGAACAGTATTATTACATTGACATATTATTTTATGACATAGTGGATAGATGAGATATGTCTTTTTCAACAGCCTTTAGTCATAATGTCCGTTAACATTTCACATTAAGTGCCATTTCCTGTTTGATGTCCGTGCTGTTTGGAAGTACTCGTTTAAGCATCCGCTCATTCAAAAGATCTCTGAAACATGAATGATGAAGACGGAGTGATGTACGTGATTATTTGATCACATCTGATAATGGTGTGTTGACAACATTTAAAGGGGTCCTATTTTTGGGTTCTCCCTTTCCTGCGTGTGTGTGTGTGTGTGTGTGTGTGTGTGTGTGTGTGTGTGTGTGTGTGTGTGTGTGTGCCTTAGAAAGTTGTTATGGCTCTTTTTTTCGACTGTTTGGCTTTGAGTCAGGAGGATTTGTGTTGTTTTTAAATTTTTGTGTCACTACCTGCCTGACCACTATGTATCATACTCTTTGATACAGGTCTGGATACACCTTACTGTGTGGGTTGTATTCCTTAACCTGTTAAGCCCCGAGCCTGTTTTCCAGGACTCAGGCTCGAAAGTGACATTCCCAGAACAAATGACCATACAGTAGGTTTTTGTGCATGCATGGTCTGCAGAGGCTAACATCCCTGTGTTCCCTGAGTTTCTCTCCCACACAACCCCCCTGCCTAGAACGCATCCATTGTTCTATTTCGTATACGCTTCGCCCTCTAAGGCTTTCGCTATTGGGTAATCCCCTGCGCACCCGCGCAGCACTGAAAACACTTGTAGTCCACGCCCACCTGCGAGGTGGGCCCCACCTTCGGACTCACTTCCGGTATAAATAGGAAGGAGGCCCGACAATCTGCTCCCTCTTTTCTTCAACACCCCAGTACTGAAGCACTGTAGAGCAGAGATGGAGTACTCGAGTCCTGGACTCGGACTCGAGTCGGACTCGAGTGCTGATTTTCGGGACTCGTGACTTGACTCGGACTCGCACACTGATTGACGCGACTCGGACTCGGACTCGTGAATTCTCACGCACGATGACTTGGACTTGGACTCGGACTCAGCTTGGGCACTCCTTGGGATGACTCGGACTCGGACTCGTGAATTCTCACGCACGATGACTTAGACTCGGACTCGAGCAAGTTTTCTCTGGAGTCTGATGTCCTCTGTGTCCTGGCGTGTGCACCTGCGAGGCGAGTTCACGTACTGGGCGCGCCCCCGCTGCTATACCAGTCTAAAGATGTCCAGAGACACACCCCGCATCGTGCTGTATGCTTTTAAAGATTTCGTTTCCATATTGGGAAAGAGCAGCGCAAAATGCACATTATGTGGACAGAGGATAGAAGAGAAGACTGGGACAACGTCGAATTTCAATCGACACCTTTCATGGCGGCACCCAGAAAAGTAAGTAGAAATGCTATTGTTAGCTTGCGTTAACGTTAGCCACTAAATTGACTCCACAAAGGTTTTAAGATGTCGGGTTAGATGGAGGTAGGGGTTGATATCACATCCTAGGGACCAAGTGCAGTTTTATTGTCTAGATAGATACTGTTAAAAAGCTATACATGTCCTTGGTGATACTGCAGATGATGAGTAGCCTAGCCCTAGCCTACAATGAACGTGAAAATTAGAGACTGAAAATGATCTCCGTCACGGAGGCTCCATAACACATTACTCTAAGGATGGAGTTCATATATATATATATATATATATATAGGTAGGCTGTATTGAACACTATCATCAGAGTAATGTGATCAAATCAATAAGTAAAGATTCAGCCGATAACATGAAAGCACATGGCTACTTAACCTGCAGAATGTCGTCAAGTAGCAATGTGCTTTCTGGGGCTTAATCTTTATTGATATCATTTAAACGTTCACTTATTGGTTGTTGGACATTGTGATATTATATTTATTATCTTCGCTTTGTGTTGTGATGTTTTGCCGACTGTGTTGAAATAAATTAACAAAATATTCGTTCATTGCAACACATTTAGAATCATATTACATATTTACACTTGACACATTTTATTGTTTTAAGTGTTCATTGATGTGCATTGTCCCTGCTAAATAAACGATTACATATCCCTTTTTACCATTAGTGGCTTGCTTGGTTTGTGCTTGAACATTCCATTTTTTAAGGCTCAGGATTATGGTTTTGTATGTCACTGTTATATAGCACACTGATAACAATGTTACTTTTAACATTGTTTCTCAATCCTTGAACTCAAACCATATTTGGATGGTCCAAAAATGTATTTAAATTATTATCATAAACATGCCACAACTAGTTTGCAATGGTTGAGGATTAGTAGTTGGGGTAGCCCTAATTTTAACCATACAATTTATTTAGCAATAAGAAAGATTTTTTGAAATGATTTGGCATCAAGAAGCTGAAGTGTGTATTCTTTCTTCCCCTAGGCACAAAAAGCTCCTTGAAAACAAGGTTCACAGAGATCTTCCAAGCAGTGAAGATGCCAGGATGCGAGCCAGCTGAAGGAAGAGGTCCCACCAAATTTCCTTTCACGACTGCTTACTTCATAGCATCTGTTTTGGACCCATCGTTTGGTTTCCAGTGACTAAAACATGATGTGCAGCTGGACAGTGATGACAAAGATCAGCTAATGACTCAGATCATTGGTGAGACATGTTCACTTGTTATATATGTATACAGGCTCTAACTTATACTAGCCATTATTAATTATAGTTATATGTGTACATGAATGTCTAGAAGTGGTTTATCTGTTTGTAGATATTGGGGTGTGTGTAGCCAAAATAAGAATACTCAATCCTTATGGAAAGAATTACCCAATTATAAGGCCATTTTTACACATTAGCCTTTTCAAGTAAAACAAATTAACATCATCTATAAATGGTATCACAAACAAAATAATAAGATCAGTAGCAGACTTATTCACAAAAGTATACCCTCTCATTTCAGATTGTATCAAGGCAGAGGGTGAGAAGCAAATGATCTCAACAGCAGGACCAGAACAAGGTGATGTTCCAGTGTCTCCTCCTGCTCCTGAAGCTCCTCAGAAGAAGCTGAGAATGTTCTCCCACTACAGCAAGACTCCCTCCTCCACCCACAGTCGGTCTGTCCAGGCTCAGCTGACTGCATACCTCGACTTGATCGACAACCAGGCCTCAGACCCATGCTTCAAGTTTTGGCAACAAAATAAATCCCAGTTCCCTGTCCTCTATCAGGTTGCCACACAGGTATTCTCCATCCCTGCTTCCAGTGCACCCATTGAAAGGGTATTCAGTCATGGAGGCATTTTTATGAGGCCTCACGTGCAAGGTTGAGTTGTTCGATGTTGTCAAATCTGATGCTTTTAAAATTCAACAAGGATGTTTAAGTGTGTGTGCCTGAGTGGGTGCTCATCTGCTCCTGACGCTAGCAGCTAAAAACATATTGTTATGCCAGACTAAAGTTCCCTGCCAGACTAGAGTGGCACAGTGACGCGTCCTAAAACCCGGAAGTAAGCTGCGCATGGGTTCCTTCGACAAAGAAGCAATGCAATTTCTCCATAGGATTTTGGAAAATAGCTCAAAATAAGGTCTGTGGTTGACACACATTTAAGAGACAGATCACGTTTTGGATAATCTCCACGTGATCTGTCTCTTAAATGTGTCTCAACCACAGACCTTATTTCGAGCTATTTTCCAAAATCCTATGGAGAAAATGCATTGCTTCTTTGACGTAGGAACCGGAAGAAGTTTACTTTCGGGTTTTAGGACGCGTCACTGTGGCACTCTATTGGAATTGGCCTCATTCGGCTCTGCTGGTGTTGTTTGTGGTTTTCCGTACACCTGTAAGATGCTTTTTAAGTATTCTAAATGCATAATTGGGTGTCTGTCCAATAGCGCCACATTATGGTAGGAGAGGGGACCGCATCACTTCACTAACATAGAGAGGAATTGGAGCCAGATTCAAATTGGAAATTGAATGAAAATGTTACTTATATTGCGTAGAAAGCCCTGCATGCTTTCTCATGTTCTATTGTTCTTAATAATGTATTTTCAGTTTCTGTGGGTTTTCAAACCATTAAATAAGTTCAATTGTGACATTGTGTCATTGTGTTTAATGTATACCATTTTCATTTGTAAAGCAGCTCTTTGAAGATGCCAGAACGGAGCACTGGAGACAATATTGGAACTGGACTCAACCTTGATGATGATAATAATAATAATAATAATAATAATAATAATAATTATTATTATTATTAGTCATAAGCTTTATATTTGTATAGCACCTTTTTTAATACAACAATTGTAGGCACACTCGCTTCACAGCAGTTCAATAGACACATTAGTATACCATGATAGGATAAAAGCAATGTAGAGGAGCTACAGCTACATTTCAACACATATATCCACTAAGATTAATACATGAAGACTTGTGACTCGGACTTGACTTGGACTCTTCTTGGGTGACTTGGACTTGGACTCGAACACAGGTAATGGTGACTCGGACTCGACTCGAACACTCCTTGTGTGACTCGGACTTGGACTCGGACTCGAACACAGGTAATGATGACTCGGACTCGACTCGGACACTCCTTGGGTGACTCGGACTTGGACTCGGACTCGACTACGACTCTCCCTAGGTGACTCGGACTTGGACTCGGACTCGAAGAGTGGGGACTCGAGAGTGACTTGGACTCGTGAATTGGTGACTTGACTACAACACTGCTGTAGAGACACTAAAGAGTAAAGGCTCGAAAAACATCCTTAAACATGAGTACACAGGGTTGTGTTATGCCAGACGGGGTTCATAATGATGCACTCACGATGCGAATCCTGCCTGGGGTCGGAGCACGCGCACGCAGCTCTCGCCCAGCAGGTGTCATGTGCTCATTGTGCCCATCTCCCTCTGGCCGACAGGCAGCGAAGAGCGGACGCTCTCGCTACTGTGGCCGAGGAGGATGATTGGCCAGTCCAGGAGTCCTACTCCGTGGACAGAGCCCTTGAGTTCCTGGATCCCTCTTTCCACCATCACGGCTCTGCCGTCGATAGGCGGGATCCTGCAGGAACTGCCGGAGATCATCGAAAAGGCAGCTGCCTGGAGAGGTCTCCTCGTTCCCCCGGCTCAGGAGGGCTCTCTTGCCGGTGGCAGGAGTGTTTCTCCCGGGTACAGACCGTCAGGAGTGACCCGGTCTGGCCGTGCTCCTTCCAGGAGGGAGCGGCGGTGGACCTGAAGGCTGCGGTGTCCTCATACAACCCCCTCACTAAGGGGGTTGACGGATGTTGGTTTTCCGATGGCGCCTCCCCAGGAGCCGAACCTGGGAATGGAATTAAACTCAGCCAGCATGAGAGCACGGCTCTCGCGGCAGAGAGTGGAGAAACTGACAGCTCTACGCCGGCGTGTCACACCACGCAGCACGGTGACAGCCCTCTCCGTGATGCAGCTGCTCTGTATGGCGTCAGCTGGTCACGTGGTGATCCCCCTGGGTCTCCTCGACAGGGGGAGACTCCAGAGGTGGTTCAAGCCTGCTGTTTTTAATCTATCGGTTAATAAACTGCAGAGCTCGCTAACTAAGCCGGCTGCCACTAACCTGTCGGTTAGTAGACAACAGGGCTCGCTGCAGAAGCCTGCTGTTTTTAACCTATCGGTTAATAAACTGCAGAGCTCGCGCCATTCCTCTCTCCCAGATACGCCTCCTACACACGGTCATAATAAGCCCACGAGCGCCGTTATAACGCCTCGTGTGGACAGCACTGCACACACCTCCACTCATCCCCTGAGCGTGTACGCGCCTCATGATGAGAGCCGGAGTGAAATGCAGCGTGTGGAGGCTCCCTCGCAGCCCTTTCACCTGACGGGCAGCGGCGGCGAGGGCGATGGCGTGGCTCGTCACCATAGCCCTCTCCCGATTTCCTCCCGGGGTCATATTTCTCCCGCATTTCTTCCGATTTCTGACAAAATCAGATTTACTCAGGACTGTTTCCACTCGGACTTTAATACAGCTACACCATTGTTTGGTTTCCATGGTAGCACGTCCCTTAGTAGCGCACGCAACTGAAAGTCTGAGAGGGTGAGGAAGATATATCACAGAAAACAGAACAAGAATCGACAACTCGACCCTCTGCTCACTCCTTTCCTGTAAAACACAGGTCCAGCCCACACACATGCTTCATCAAGGATGGTGCAACAGGCCGCAAGGCAGTGCACTTACAACTACAATAAGCATGTTAATGTTAATCTAATAAAGCTCCGGCGATCCACTAGCAGCACCCCCCCACCCAAGTATGTGGGGTGCTGTTATACGTCTTCCCACCAGTTCCGCTGACCCCTCGGTACCCGGATCGAGTGTGGGAGAAGCGGCTATCAGCTGTCCTGATAGCTCCGGAGCACACGGGAGCGTCCTGGTGTCTATGCCTACAGCTTACACTAGTCAGGCAGACCGTGGCGCGGGGACGCTCTCTCCTGATCAGCAGCCACCCAGTGTTACGCACACTGGCGCCTCAGTGGGACTTGGCTTCGGTGTTACGTGCAATGAGTAAAGTCCCATTTGAACCTTTAGACCAGGTTCCCCTTAGGTTTTTGTCAGTCAAAGTAGTACTACTTTTAGCGCTGACATCAGCAAAAAGGGTGAGTGACTTGTCTGCCCTCTCTGTGGCTCTGTCATTTCTCTGGATCCAAGGAGATGGCAGCTCAGTGTGCTAGCTTGCTATGTTACGCGCACGGCTGTTTGCGCCGTTCCCAGCGCTGTTTGTGCATTACAGAGAGCGCTCACTAGGTCTGCACAACGCCTGTCACACTGGCTGTGTGAGGCTGTGTCACAGGCATATGTCTCCTCTGGGAGGGATCCCCCGGAGAACATCAGTGCGCACTCCACCAGAGGAATTTCATTCTCTACCGCCTTGCACGGAGGAATGTCAGTTGAAGACATTTGCACTGCTGTGCACTGCCGTTTATTCATTTTTTATTGAGGGATGTCTCCCATTCCTCTCTCACACACTCTGTAGGCTACTGAGTTTCTTGTCAGAGTGAGTGACGTCAGGGATCCAGCTGTGCGCCTCTTTCCTGTCTGTCTGCAAGCAGAGAGCTGCTTTTTTCCCCTTCTTTTATCGCTGGACAAAGTGTGACCTTCGTCTACTTTTTCACAGCGGCAGGTTTGTATTGTTCCCAGCCTTCGTCCCCTCATGGAAAATATTCATGTTATGCTATATTCCAGGGACGGTGATGCGCCATTACGCATGGCGCAATAGGCATGGGTTATTATTTGAGTAGGTGTGTCTGTGCTTCTGGTACCGGGCGGACCCAGTGGGGCGCAGACTACGGCCGTGTCTCAATTCAGGGGTTGCATCCTTCGAAGGGTGCATTCGTAGATCGCTTACGTCACTTCCGCGGAAAGAAGGCTGTCCCAATTTTTTAAAAAGACGAGACACCTCCGAATGCAGCCTACTTTTCCCCAATTTGAAGGATACATCTGATGTACACTCCGTGGCCTACCATATCCCAGGGTGCAATGCGCGCAGGGAAGAGGGACATTTTTTTCAAATGAAATGGCTTATTTATTCTTACCTCTACTTTGTGATTAGATGAAAATACAATATTACATTGTAATTGTTAAACACATTGTTTATTTCATTTACTGAGGTTTTAACCATTATTTACAACATGTGTACATAAGCAGTGGAATAATAGGATATCTCTAGGTAATTAAACTGTCACGGTTATCATGTCAGGTCACAGGTCTATGTCTAGGTTTGGGTGTTTTCACCGTTCTCTATGTCATGTTTTCCTCCTGTCGTTAGTTTCCCTGGTGTCCCTGTGTTTTCTCCTCCCTCCTCACCTGTGTCTCGTTAGCTGATTGTGTTCACCTGTGGCCCTTGTGTTTTCTCCTCCCTCCTCACCTGTGTCTCGTTAGCTGATTGTGTTCACCTGTGGCCCTTGTGTTTCTCCTCCCCTGCCCGGCTGTTTCTTGTCTTGTAATTATCCCTCCCTGTATTTAGTCTTGTCTCGTGCTGTGTTCAGTGTTGGTGCTTCTTTTGTTGGTGACTGAATTCACCGGTGAGTGTTCTGTTTTGTATGTATTAGTTTCATTATCCTTGAAATAAAGGATTATCAGAGTTATCTGCATTTGGGTCCTGCTTCCTTCACTCAACCGTGACAGAAAGCACCAACCAGAAATGGACCCAGCAGATGATCCATTTGAGGTGGAACTACAACATTTTTCCTTTGCTTTGGCTTGCTGCTATGATTGGTGGAGGGGAGCGTCCAGTGTTCTGCAGAGGGAGGCCGCTCTGGTAGAGGCGCACCGGTTGGCTATGGAGAAACCAGACTTGGTGAAATTCTTACCTGGCTGGATTTTGAACTTCATCTGGGTGTGTGATTTCCAGCCTGCGGACTATAAACGTCTCGGTGTGTTCCGTCTGGAGTCAACCAGTGCTTCCGCCCCAGTTCCTGCTCCTGTCCAAGAGTCGTTTTCTGGAACTCGGCTGGCTTTTGGAGGTCCACGGAGCCTTCAGGCGGCTTCTAAGAGAAGGAGTCGCAAGTCCAGGCTAGCAATCCGAGCCCCAAGAGCCATGGTTCCGGCTACAGAACCGGCCCACACAGCCATGTTTCCGGCCCCAGTACAGGCCCCAGCAGCCATGGTTCCAGCCCCAGTTCTGGCCCCAGCAGCCATCATTCCGGCTCCAGTTCTGGCCCCAGCAGCCATCATGCCGGCCCCAGTTCTGGCCCCAGCAGCCATGGTTCCGGCCCCAGTTCTGGCCCCAGCAGCCATGGTTCCAGACCTAGTTCTGGCTCCAGCAGCCATGGTCCCGGCCCCAGCAGCCATGGTTCCAGCCTTAGCTCTGGCCCCAGCTGCCATAGTCCCATCTCTGGTCCCTTCTCTAGTCTCTTCTCGAGTCCCTCCTCTTGTCCCTTCCCTAGTCCCTCCTCAGGTCACTTTCCTAGTCCCTTCTCTAGTCCCTTCTCCAGTCCCACCTCTAGTCACTTCTCTAGTCCCATCTCAAGTCCCTACTCAAGTCCTTTCTCAAGTCCCTCCTCTAGTCACTTCCCTAGTCCCTTCTCCAGTCCCTCCTTTAGTCACCTCTCTGGCCCCTTCCCGAGCCCCTTCTCTAGTCCCACCTCGAGTCACTTCTCTAGTCCCTTCCCTCATCCCATCTCAAGTTCCCTCTCGAGTCCCCTCTCTAGTTCCCTCTCAAGTCTCCTCTCGAGCTACCTCTCGAGTCCCCTTTCTAGATCCCTCTCAAGTCACCTCTCGAGGTCCCTCTCAAGCCACCTCTCGATTCCCTTCTCAAGTCCCCTCTCAAGATCCCTCTCAAGTCTCCTCTCAAGTCATCTCTCGAGTCTCCTCTCGAGTTCCCTCTCGAGTCCCCTCTCCAGTCACCTCTCGAGTTCCTTCTCGAGTCCCCTCTCGAGTCACCTCTCCAGTCGACTCTCCAGTTTCCTCTCGAGTTCCCACTCAAGCCCCTACTCATGTGCCGTTGGAGGTCCCGCAGACAACTCTCCTGCCGGGGGTCCTGCCAACCCCATGTCCTGTGCCGTTGGAGGTCCCGCCGACTACTCTCCTGCCGGGGGTCCTGCCAACCCTTTGTCCTGTCTCGTTGGAGGCCCCGCCGACTACTCTCCTGCCGGGGGTCCTGCCAACCCCATGTCCTGTCCCGTTGGAGGTCCCGCAGACTAGTCTTCTGCCGGGGGTCCTGCCAACCCCATGTCCTGTCCCGTTGGAGGCCCCGCCGACTACTCTCCTGCCGGGGGTCCTGCCAACCCTGGGTCCTGTCCCGTTGGAGGCCCTGCCGACTACTCTCCTGCCGGGGGTCCTGCCAACCCTGTGTCCTGTCCCGTTGGAGGTCCCGCAGACTAGTCTTCTGCCGGGGGTCCTGCCAACCCCATGTCCTGTACCGTTGGAGGTTCCGCTGGGGGTCCTGCCAACCCTGTGTCCTGTCCCGTTGGAGGTCCCGCAGACTAGTCTTCTGCCGGGGGGTCCTGCCAACCCCATGTCCTGTACCGTTGGAGGTTCCGCTGGGGGTCCTGCCAACCCCATGTCCTGTCTCGTTGGAGGCCCCGCCGACTACTCTCCTGCCGGGTGTCCTGCCAACCCTGTGTCCTGTCCCGTTGGAGGCCCCGCCGACTACTCTCCTGCCGGGGGTCCTGCCAACCCTGGGTCCTGTCCCGTTGGAGGCCCCGCCGACTACTCTCCTGCCGGGGGTCCTGCCAACCCATGTCCTGTCCCGTTGGAGGCCCCGCCGACTACTCTCCTGCCGGGGGTCCTGCCAACCCCATGTCCTGTCCCGTTGGAGGCCCCGCCGACTACTCTCCTGCCGGGGGTCCTGCCAACCCCATGTCCTGTCCCGTTGGAGGCCCCGCCGACTACTCTCCTGCCGGGGGTCCTGCCAACCCTATGTCCTGTCCCGTTGGAGGCCCCGCCGACTACTCTCCTGCCGGGGGTCCTGCCAACCCCATGTCCTGTCCCGTTGGAGGTCCCGCCGACTACTCTCCTGCCGGGGGTCCTGCCAACCCTATGTCCTGTCCCGTTGGAGGTCCCGCCGTCTACTCACCTGCCGGGGGTCCTGCCAACCCTGTGTCCTGTGCCGTTGGAGGTCCCGCCGTCTACTCTCCTGCCGGGGGTCCTGCCAATCCTATGTCCTGTGCTGTGGGAGGCCCCGCCGACAACTCTCCTGCCGGGGGTCCTGCCAACCCTGTGTCCTGTCCCGTTGGAGGCCCCGCCGACTACTCTCCTGCCGGGGGTACTGCCAACCCTTTGTCCTGTCTCGTTGGAGGTCCCGCCAACCGCTCTCCTGCTGGGGGTCCTGCCAATTCCTGGTCCTCTTCCGTGGGGGATCCTGCCGAAGCCTGTCCCGCCGGCTCCGGTTCCTGTCCGGCCGACACCGGGTCCTGCCCGGCCTCCGGAGCTGTCTGGTCTTCGCCCTCGATCCCGACCCTCTGTGAGCCGCGGTCTTCGCCCGCGGGCCCGGCCTCCTGACTCTTTCTGCCGCTGCCCTCGTCCTCGGGCCCGGCCCCCTGACTCTTCCTGCCGCTGCCCTCGTCCTCGAGCCCGGCCCCCTGACTCTTCCTGCCGCTGCCTTCGCCCTCGATCCCGACCCTCTGTGAGCCGCGGTCTTCGCCCGCGGGCCCGGCCTCCTGACTCTTCCTGCCGCTGCCCTCGCCCGCGGGCCCGGCCTCCTGACTCTTCCTGCCGCTGCCCTCGTCCTCGGGCCCGGCCCCCTGACTCTTCCTGCCGCTGCCCTCGTCCTCGAGCCCGGCCCCCTGACTCTTCCTGCCGCTGCCTTCGCCCTCATGCTCGGCCCCCTGAGTTCGCCCGCTGTGGCCTTCGCCCCACCATGGACTCTGCCTTGTCCCCGGGCCGTCCGCCCGAGACCCCCACCTTGGACTCTGCCTTGCCCCCGGGCCGTCCGCCCGAGTTCCCCACCTTAGACTCTGCCTTGCCCCCGGGCCGTCCGCCCGAGTCCCCCTTCTCGGCTTCTGCCGTGCCCCCGGGCCGTCCGCCCGAGATCCCTTCCTGGTCCCCTACTGGGCTCCTGGGCGGTCAGCTTAGTTCCCTCCTCCGGACCCCCTCCACCCACCCTGCTGGACTGTGTTGGATTTTTTTTTTTGGGGTTTAGGGACGTCTGGAATCCGTCCCTTGAGGGGGGGGTTCTGTCACGGTTATCATGTCAGGTCACAGGTCTATGTCTAGGTTTGGGTGTTTTCACCGTTCTCTATGTCATGTTTTCCTCCTGTCGTTAGTTTCCCTGGTGTCCCTGTGTTTTCTCCTCCCTCCTCACCTGTGTCTCGTTAGCTGATTGTGTTCACCTGTGGCCCTTGTGTTTTCTCCTCCCTCCTCACCTGTGTCTCGTTAGCTGATTGTGTTCACCTGTGGCCCTTGTGTTTCTCCTCCCCTGCCCGGCTGTTTCTTGTCTTGTAATTATCCCTCCCTGTATTTAGTCTTGTCTCGTGCTGTGTTCAGTGTTGGTGCTTCTTTTGTTGGTGACTGAATTCACCCCGGTGAGTGTTCTGTTTTGTATGTATTAGTTTCATTATCCTTGAAATAAAGGTTTATCAGAGTTATCTGCATTTGGGTCCTGCTTCCTTCACTCAACCGTGACATAAACTGTCTTCAGTTTAATTGTATTAATACAAAAAATAGGTCATAGAAAATGTTTAATTGTGTATTTCAGCAGAGCGGGGGGGGCACGGTGGTGCTGGACCTGGAGGTGCTGACCTGGTGTCAGTGGGACATCATCTGGGCTGGTTTAGGGGAAGAAGGAGAATATAAACTGTTATGATCACAGCTATTAATATTAGAACACTAATATTGTTAAGAATCAATCTATACAACATGCTTTTGTTAATTTAAAAAACACATTGTTTTTTTAGTACAGAAAAATTAAGACTTATTTTAAATACGAAATAATATGATTAAATTACATCAGCTATATATAATGTACTTGTTAACTTACTAATGTAACATTACTGGGGGCTAAAGGAACAGCTTAATCTTATTTACCTGACCATGGTCCACTTTAATTCATCGCCGTCAGTGATCTCCAAAAAATGTAAAATGTAAAAGTAAAGTTTCTGGATCCTTTTCAGCTGAGTTAGCTTGTAAGCTAATTTGCTAGCAGGCTGCTGAATCAGCGCAACCGAACAGCGCGTATCATGTGACGTAAATACGAAGCGCTCCGTAGGCTAGACCGTCTCATTTCGTAGGCCGCTCGGTTCAGCCTACCCGGTCTACGTGGGCTGGGTCCTCCGTGGACCGTGTAGGCTGCGTACTCCGAAGGGTGCAGTCCCTGAATTGAGACACGGCCTACATCATGCTTCGCCCTTAACCCAATAGCGATAGCCTTAGAGGGCGAAGCCTATACGAAATAGAACTGAAGTTACCTACTGTAACTCCAGCTTCTATGAGTATAGGCGTAGCCCTCTAAGTTCTGGGCCCCACTGGCTCCACGAATAGCTGAAGAAAAGCTGTTTGTGTGGGAGAAGATTGTTGGGCCTCCTTCCTATTTATACCGGAAGTGAGTCCGATGGTGGGGCCCACCTTGCAGGTGGGCATGGACTACAAGTGTTTTCAGTGCTGCGTGGGCGTGCAGTAGATTACTCAATAGCGATAGCCTTAGAGGGCTACGCCTACACTCATAGAAGCTGGAGTTACACTAGGTAACTTCAGTAGTCCTTTGTTTACTTCCGTAAACATTGAACGTGTTAGTCTAAGAGGCGGGACATCTCTAAGCAGTTGACCATCACAACAGAGCCAACCAGCTAACCAATCAGAGCAGACTGGGCTCTGGTTTCAGACAGAGGGTGAAAAGAGGTGCTGCAGCAGCTTTTTGAACATTAAAGTATGTAAACATCTCACAGTAGAGACACTCAATACTATTATGAACCTGAAAATGAGCATAATAGGGTCCTTTAAATAAACTCAGACACAATGTCGTCTTGATCGGTGCACTTTGTGTTGCAGCTAGGGTTACAAGTAGGGATACAACATTAACTTATATTCCCTTATATCTTTGCTTCCAGGCAAAACAAGCTTAATGAGTTAAAGAGCAACTTGCAGGGTTGTAATCACAATTACAAATGTTAATGCAGGATTTGATATGTTTTACAAGACATAAGGGCAGGAATTCAGAGGAAAAGGAGCCATTTTGAGCTCTGCTACTAAAAACGGCTTTTTTAACGTCATACGTCAAACGCGTCATATTACGTCACATGGGGGAGCAACTTTCTCGGACTCCTTCTCTGCCCAATCCGCGGTAGTAGTTTGTAATTGGTTTGAGCGGTTGTGATTTAGTGAGCTGGTATTTTTTCGGTAATTTTACATTGCATTTCACCATTTGTAATCATGGTGAGCTTGTGTTTGTGCAGGTTGCACAAACTCGAGACTGTCAGGACATTGAGTCCACAGTTTCCCTAACAGGAAAAGGACCGGAGCTAGCGTTCGTTCCTGGGTGCGTTGTGCATCCACCTCCCTGCAGCACATACTCTCCACAGCTTTATCAGGAAACCGTATTACATCTCTCTCCCCCCCTTCCTACTCTCCGGTACACGGCACCGTAAGACGTGTGGAGTTGCATTAGGTAACGCTGTGGTGGCTTTACTGCTCCAGCCGTCTCCTTTGTGTTTCTTTGTTTCCCCCTGTCTGTGTTGTTTGTGTGGACAGGGGCGGACTGGGTCTACAAATCAGCCCGGGACTCTCGACCGGCCCACTTCGGTACCGCCGGCCCACCGCGGTGCTAGTGACTTACCGCAGAGGTAGACATTAAGGGTAAAATGCTACTGGCATTATATTATCACTGGCCCCACCATTGTAACCACTGGCCCGGAGCATTCGTACAAAAAACAAATTAACACATTTGTTGCAATATTAATGTATGCACTAACTACATTACTACTTGTACTACAACATTTGAATCATCAGTTCTTCCTCATTTTCCTCAATTGTTCATATTTGGTTTATTAAAATAATGATATTGTGGTCATTGTTAAAAAATGTCTGCTATTATTATGAGTATTATTATTTGTATAATGCGCTTTCTGCCTTCCTGTCATTAGGAGTTAGAAATGTAATGGCTATGTAATTGATTTGATTAGAACCTTCATTATCCTAAACTGCTGGGACATTTCCCTATAGCCAATACCTTTATATTGTCTACTATTCACTTGCTTGTCAGCATAGGTCGGCATTGATGTACAGAGCCGACAGAAGACCTTGTTTATATTGGCATCATATTGAGAGGTGCAGTGACGCGTCCTAAAACCAGGAAGTAAGCTGCTGGTTCCCTCGACAGAAAGCAATGGGATTTCTCCACAGGGTTTTGGAAAATAGCTGGAAATAATGTCTGTGGAAAACGAACCTGTTTGATAAATGCACGTTTTTTTCAGCCGGATAATCTCCACATGTCTACCCTACTTTTATAATTTTTGAATTATAAATGTAATCGATAAAAGGTTTAGGACGCGTCACTGCACCACTAGAAGCCAACTCCATCGATCAAGCTGAAACTTTCTCTCCCTCTTCTTCTCATATTCCCTGTCACTCTAAATTAACTCCTCCGGTGACTTTCTTTTATTTGAAGATTGTTTTTGGCCCGGCGCTTGGCCGGTTACCGCTGGTATTAAAAACATTTTGGCGAATGGTTAGGTGGCGGTGGTAGGTATGGTTTCCCATTTCATGGTGTGTTGAGCCATCCTTTGATTCTTTGTGGCAATCATCCTTTCCAATATAAATTGTGTTTTGAATCTACTTTTCACACACCTTAAATTCAGATTTCCCCTTGATTGAGCTTTAAAAATAAGTATTTTTGCCAGAAGAATAATTGTATTCATCAACTGTGTACTGTCCTCATCCAAAAGCCCAAACAAAAGACCAAAGGGAGTAAATGCAAAATCAATATAAAGTGTCTTAAGCCAATTTTGAATCTCAGTCCACAGTCTTGCAACGTATGGACAATAAAAAAATAAATGCATCTGGTCTTCCTCTTCCTCCTCACAGAATCTACAAAGTGGTGACGGTTCGATATTAAAAGTGTTGAGTTGTTTTTTTTTAGCGATAATCTTGAATTCATTGCTGCCAACATTTTTAAGTTTAGTCCACCATTTTCAAGTGTATTATATATGTATTGCCTTTTTATCTCATCAGGCTTATTATTCCAGATGAACTTAAACATTCGTTGTTCAAAGCTTTTAAAAAAAGACGCCTCTGGGGAGGGAAGTGAAATTAAGAGATAAACAAACTGTGGAATCACAAGAGCATTAATTAATGTAATCTTTCCCTGTAATGAGAGAGCTTTCCCTTTCCAAGGTTGAATTGTTTTCTCCGTTTTCTGCATTTTTCGCTAAAAATTTACCTTAACTAGATCTTTGAGATTTTCTGGAATATGAATTCCCAGAACATCCACTGAACCATTACACCATTTGACTGGAGCTGAGCATTGTAGCTTGAAATCTGTGCCTCTTAAAGAGCCTGTGACAGCATCCCAACAACTGTTGTGCAATGAAATATTGGGCTACTAGTCATCTCGAACCGTCAGTTTAAAAAAGAAGTTGCGATACCGTTCCGATAAATATCAATAATTTCGAACATCGCGGGGAAATTCCTTCGACTCATTTTGAAGTTTTGGGGGAAGCCGGAAGTGACGTCAATGCGGGAACGCTTCACTGTGCGGCGAGAGAGCCAAACACGGACAAAGTGTGTTGTCATGCGTAGAAATGGTGAATTACTGAGTTGAGGCACGTTAATAACGTTGTAATGAAGTTGACTACAGTATATTCATATTTGTCAGTGCTTTCATGTCAATTCGGCGAACATAAACATAAATGATCGTGGTGAACATGATGATTAAATTAGGATTAAAAATCGGTAGTGAGAGCTGCTGAATTTCCTCCCGTAGGATGTGATATAAAAACAAATCGATTATTTTTGTAGTTGTAAACTCAAGTGGATGAAACTACATTTATTAGTGCTTTCATGTCAATTCGGCGAACATATGATACATTAAATGATCGTGAGGATGATGATTAAAAATCGTTTGTTTGAGCCGGTCTGCATTTCCTGAAGAGAAAACAAACCGATGCTTTTTGTAGTTGTAGTACACCAACGTGGATTAAACGTGTGTTTTTTTTACCACAATGTTGGGAAATTAATGGATAAAATGCGCTCAGCTTTGGGAAGGCTAAATAACTTTTTTTACCTGACGCTGCCCGCCTCCGGCGTCTATAGAAAAGAGATCAACTCAGTGTGCGGAGATTAAATCTCTCAAGTCATATTACAGGATGAAGGAAATACAGTTTAAACTGCCGTATTTAGAGAAGACGCCGACGTGTCGCACTTATCATTCATATTACATCATCAATCAGATCATCGATCATATACAGGACTGTCTCAGAAAATTAGAATATTGTGATAAAGTTCTTTATTTTCTGTAATGCAATTAAAAAAACAAAAATGTCATACATTCTGGATTCATTACAAATCAACTGAAATATTGCAAGCCTTTTATTATTTTAATATTGCTGATTATGGCATACAGCTTAAGAAAACTCAAAAATCCTATCTCAAAAAATTAGAATAGTTCCTCAGACCAAGTAAAAAAAAAAGATTTATAACAGCAAAACACAATCAAACATTTGAAAATGTCCATTAATGCACTCAGTACTTGGTTGGGAATCCTTTTGCACGGATTACTGCATCAATGCGGCGTGGCATGGAGGCAATCAGCCTGTGGCTTTGCTGAGGTGTTATGGATGCCCAGGATGCTTCAATAGCGGCCTTTAGCTCATTAGCATTGTTGGGTCTGGTGTCTTTCAGCTTCTTCTTCACAATACCCCACATATTCTCTATGGGGTTCAGGTCAGGGGAATTTGCAGGCCAATCGAGGACAGTAATGCCATGGTCAGTACACCAGTTACTGGTGGTTTTGGCACTGTGGGCAGGTGCCAAATCATGCTGGAAAATGAATTCCTCATCTCCATAGAGCTTTTCAGCAGACGGAAGCATGTAGTGCTCTAAAATCTCTTGGTACACAGCTGCATTTACTCTGGGCTTGATGAAACACAGTGGACCAACACCAGCAGCTGACATGGCTCCCCAAACCATCGCTGACTGTGGGAACTTCACACTGGATTTCAAGCAACTTGGATTTTGCTCCTCTCCAGCCTTTCTCCAGACTCTGGCGCCTTGACTTCCAAATGAAATACAAAACTTGCTTTCGTCTGAAAAGAGGACTTTGGACCACTGTGCAACTGTCCAGTGCTTCTTTTCCTTAGCCCAAGTCAGACGCCTCTTCCGTTGTCTTGAGTTCAGAAGTGGCTTGACCATGGGAATACGGCTATTGTAGCCCATTTCCCGGATACGTCTGTGAACAGTGACTTTTGATACCTGGACTCCAGCTTCAGTCCACTGTCTTTGAAGCTCCCCCAAATTCTGGAAGCGACTCTTCTTCACAATGCTGTTAAGGCTGCGGTCATCTCTCTTGGTTGTGCAGCGTTTCCTGCCACATTTCCCCCTTCCAACAGACTTTTTGTGGATGTGCTTTGAAACTGCACTCTGTGAACAGCTTGCTCTTTGAGAAATGTCTTTTTGTGTCTTACCCTCCTGATGGAGGGTGTCAATGACGGTCCTCTGGACAGCAGTCAGATCAGCAGTCTTCCCCATACTTGTGATTTAGTTTACTGAACCAAGCTGAGTGTTTTTCAAGGCTCAGGAAACCCTTGCAGGTGTTTCGAGTTAATTAGACGATTCAAGTGATTCGTTGAACACCCTACTAGTATACTTTTTCATGATATTCTAATATTTAGAGATAGGATATTTGAGTTTTCTTAAGCTGTATGCCATAATCAGCAATATTAAAATAATAAAAGGCTTGCAATATTTCAGTTGATTTGTAATGAATCCAGAATGTATGACATTTTTGTTTTTTTAATTGCATTACAGAAAATAAAGAACTTTATCACAATATTCTAATTTTCTGAGACAGTCCTGTAATATCATATATTTCCTTATCTGAGTCAGCTTCTCCAGCCGTATCTGGCCGTGCAACACTTACAGTGTCACATACTGTATGCAGAAGTATTATTTTAAGCAACACATTATGTTGACGAAACACTCGAGTCAAATGTAATTAAAGTCAGATCCACTCGTGTCTTAGATGGGGCAGTGATATCATAAAACTATACGCTTTCAAACACTCGGTAGGCCTAGTTATCTTTTAACCAGTTGTTCTGTATTCTCCTTGCAGGTGCAACTCTGTGGCTTGTATCCTGGATTATATGTTTAAATCATGGATGTTTAAAGCTCATATTTGTCTAATATTAGTTTACTTTTCATGAATTAAGTATGACGCTGCGCTGTTTGTGATTGGTCAAATGTAGCTAACCCCGCCCCTTTCACGTGAACGTGCTCTCAGCTGGTGAGAGAAACCCTGGCTTGATTTACCGAGTTGATAACCAGCGTCGTAGGACCGCGTAGCGAGATCTCGTTTGTTAGTTTGTTGTTGTTAGTTTGTTTGTTACTCAAACATATCCAGGGTATGTTGAACTGGCTTCGTAGTACAGGGCACAGGTGGCTAGCAGCGCTAATGTCAAAGACACAGACATTATGTATATATTTGTATTTTACCAGGATGCAGTGACACAAATATTAGCCTACAGCACCTGCCGCCCCTGACATCCCCCACTCCCCCCGTTGACAATTTACTAGCGGTACCGAAGTGGGCCGGTCAAGAGTCTTTTTAGTCCCATTCCACCACTGGCTACATGACCGTATGATCGCCCATATTGACGCACCTAATTCCTAAACTTCTAACAGATACAACATAAACCGATCCTTCAGCCTCATATGAGCTCTCAGACACGTTCAAAATTAAACTGTCATCGCTGTCTGAGCTTGCTGCTGTGTGCGCCATCGTGCGTTCACATGCAGATGCTGGGATCCTGAACGGTGCAGCAGGAGCGCTGTGCCCGCAATGACGTCACACATCATTTGGCGGGACTTGAAGAATCCCCGAGAAGATCCAGAAAATGGTCAACATTGAAGGGCAGATTAATGGTTATCAAAGTACAAATATCCAAAATCAGTTCAGTAACGGTTTTCAAGGGGACAATATTTACTCAAATTGATGGGTTTGGATGATGGGGGAAACTCGTGTCACAGGCTCTTTAATGTTCCTATTCTCATAATGCAGCATTTATCAAAGTTAGGCCTTAGCCCAGCTAATTTTGAAAAGTTATTTAAATCAACTATGAGGGCATCTAATGCAGTTTTTTCAGGCTGTAGAAAGAAAGTTGCATCATCTGCATATAATGTTACTTTTGTTTCAATACCATTTGATCTTAATCCTGTTATACATGAATTGTTTCTAATTCTGATAGCAAGAATTTCAATGCATAATAGAAACAGATATGGAGACAGTGGACACCCTTGACGTACGCCTCTGGACAGGCTGAAGCTTTTTGATAAATATCCATGATTAACTATTTTACTGGTAGGTTGGTTATATAAAACCTTCACCCACTGTATAATGGTTTCCCCAAAATTAAAGAATTGGAGGGATTTTTGAATGAAATCCCATTTTACTGTATCAAAGGCTTTTTCAAAGTCAGCAATAAATAAAAGTCCTGGTTTTCCATCCTCTTCATTATTATCTCATATCAAGCTGGCGATTATTATCTCCAATAAAACGCCATTTTATAAAAACTGTTTGATCATGTTTTATTATCGTTAATGACTTTAACTCTTCGGTGTGTGTCTCTCTTTCTGGTCAGAAAGTAGCAGAACAAACTTTTTGGGAGTGCAGTAACATTTAGTTTTTTTAAAGGCTAACTCCTTCAGTATGGACTGAAGCTATTTTTTTTTATTCGATTAAAACATTGATATTTTGGAAATGATTACAATAGTCTATGTTCAATACATTTGGATTGCTACGGTAGTTATTGGAAATGTTTTGAACACAGACTAAATGTGTCTGTGTTAAACATTGATCATTTAATGACCAATGTTTAAAAATCATAAGGGTAATACAACAAAGCAAACAAATGCACAAAAATAAAAACTGTATACAAAATATTTTCAAATACTTGGTTATAATGTCTTAAAGGTCTCATGACATGCTTTTCCGGTTATTAACCGTCCCCTTGTGTGTTATAGCTTTTTATGCATCTAAACCCTCAAAGTACACCCTGTAGGGTTAGGGTGTACTTTGAGGCTGTAGGGAGTAAAACTCTAACACAGAAAATACCTGTCTATGCTGCCCCAGAATGCAGTATGGTGACGTAACCATGCCCAAATGGACCAATCTGTGAAGCTCCTCTCACACACCAGGATCCCTTGGCATCACTATCAAACGCAGTGGGGGGACCTTTTAGCGTTGATTTTCAACTATCAGGGAGTCCCATTGACTTGCATAGAGCTCCCTGAACATTGGTAATAGACGAGTTGGGATCACGGAGAAACACTCGTGACTCAGCCTTATCTTTTCTCAGGCTGTGAGTGTGTGGCGAACTGTGTGGCGAACTGTGTGGCGAACTGTGTGGCGAACAGCCTGGCTGTGAGTTTATGTGTGTGCTCAGGCTGAGTTCCGCGGCTGTCTCGCAGACCCCACGCAGCAACCAGGAAACGACACCAGTAATCCAGCTCACACTGTCCGCTCCTCAGGCCCCACAGGACGGAGCAGCGAGCCCGGCAACGTCCCGCCAACATGGAACCCAGACCCCACGCAGCATGCTCATCTGTTTGTCATTACTGGTGTCATTTTATGGTCGCTACCAAAAAAACATAAGAAAGACCTGTCTGAAAATGAGCTGATAATATTGCACAAACCAACAAAACATTGTTGCCAACCAGCCAATAACCAACCTGTCACGATCTGTCTGTGTTTTCTCTTGTCTTTTTCTGTCTTTGGTTTCCTGTTTTATTTTGAAAAGTGTTCACCCCCTGTCTTGCATGTTGCTTTCTGTCTGTGTTCCCTCCTGTCTGATTACCCGATTGTGTTCACCTTGTGCCCCTGTGTTTTCTCCTCCCTCCTCACCTGTCTTTTGTTTCTTTGATTAGTCTTGTGTGTATTCAAGTTCTGTTTTTTCTGTCTGTTATTGTTAGTTCCTTGTTTGTCTATGACTGTGTTCACGGGTAGTGTTCTGTTTGTTCTATAGCCTTGAAATAAAGATATTATCTGTGAAATCTGCATTTGGATCCTGCCTGCTTCACTCACCCTGACACAACCAAGGTATCTCCCATGTATTGTTGAAAAAGAGTATAACAGGGGACCTTTCATATTTGAATGTTTCAAAAACTGCATTTAAATAACTTCAAATCTATTCTAGTATAATACATGAAATGTATCAGTAACAGTAAAAGTTCAAAATGACCCATAATATTGTCCAGGATAACAATAGACAACAGGTATTGTTGCCACAGCACTAATTATCCAGTAGGCTACACAGGGACCTAAAGTGTCAGTGTGGGATTTATAAAAAGGACTGGATCATTGATGATAATGTAAAACTAGATTTTGTAAACCTTGTATCCACCGAAAAGAATGACACAGCTGTCTGTGAAGTGACGCTGAACAACAAACTGACGTCATCAGAGGGCGACTCTCGCACCTCCAGAGCCACAACATTCAACATAACAGCAGGCAGACAGAAGCACTCGGAACTAATATTATATCATACACCAGCGCGACGAGCGCGTGCATCTGTTGACGCCCGTGCACCACAGCAGCTGCCAGCCGCGCGCGACTGTCCGGGCGGAGTTCGCGATGATGGCGGACTGTGTCGGCTTCCAGGCGCAGATCGCCTCCATCATAGAGATCCTGGCCAACTCCGCAGTGGTGGAGATCTGCAAACTGGTGGACGATGGCTACGCGGCGCTGCGGTCACAGATGTACCAGGAGCGCGAGAGGAGCGAGAAGGAGAACGACGCGCTGCGGCGGAAACTGCAGGAGATAAACGTGAAGATGAGGAGCTATGAGAGGAAGATGAGGAGACGGAGTCAGAGGGAGGAGATGCACGCCGTTCATTTTAGGCCACCCGAAGGTAAATAGATGGAGAAGGCTAGCCTCTGCATGTGAAGTCATGAGAGACCTGTCACACAGAAACATGCCTATCATCAGCTGATGCGTTCACACACTTCTTTACTGTGGACCTCAGCATCATGCAGACTCATATCATACCACACCTGAATGCACCATGTGCAGGCTGATCTCCATGACAGTTATACTACAGTCATGGATATAGTGTTAGTGTCATTTGGAGAACTATTTAAGACTGCTCCTTCCTCTCTGTTCAAAGTGTCCAGTTGGCTCTCCTGGAGTAGGCCTACCTATCCTCAGTTTGTCTCGGGTAATAGGAGTAAACAGTAATTGGCAGTGACACAAACTAAAACAGTGAATTTCATAGCTTAAAGCTGGATTTTAATAAGTTTTAGGACAGAGGTTCAAAATCTGGCAACTAAGCAGGACACACCTTCAAGGATAGGTTCACATATTTTTGTAATACAGCAATCACATGCCCAGATGTTTGTGCATCAACATAAGAAGTAAAAAGCTTTGCAGCAATGAGCAGTTATGGTGCACTCCTGCTTGAAACTGATGCTTGGTTGTATGTTAGTATGACATCTTTATAATATTACTGAATCACTACATCTTCCTAACCACAGATTGTAATTACAGGAGCATACACTATGTCACATTTATACTAAATTATGACACCGACAACAATTCCAGTAGGCAGGAAACATGCCAACAACACACGCTCCATGTTCTGCTGTTGTTCTCAGGAGCTGAGGCCCATCCTCCTGTGGTGCCGCCTCTTCCTGCGTCCTCTGAAGACAAACCCTTCCATCACATTTCAAAGGTAAGGATTCATAAGCAGACGGTTCCTATTTAGTCTTGTGAGAAATTCAATGCCATTTATCCCATCTTGGCAAAACAAACTGCTGTCCCAAGCTAGACCGTATAAAACATGGATGTACCCAGGCCCGGACTGGCCATCGGGAGGACCGGGAGGTTTCCCGATGGCCTGGCCTGCTAAGTGGCCTGCTGGCCTGAGGAATTTTTTTTTATGTATGTATTGTGAACGCAACGCTGCGCAAATGTGGGTCTGACTCTGCCTCACAGAGGGTGACTGGCTGTCTACATGATGTGGCTTGCCGACATGGCCACTTTCATAAAGATCATACACTAATGCCCTTGCTTGGTCTCTGTGTGTCATTCAAGCTCGGGAGGGTGTGTATGTGTGGCGCGAGCGAGAGAGAAAGCGCGCGCACCTTTTACGTGTATTGTTGTTGTTAGCATCTGGTGCTAGCTAGCTGCGCTAACGGATAATGAGCTGTCAACAAGGTGGAGGAGAGTCCTCTCCTGTCAGACTGAGAGACTGATAACTACAGCTCAGGTGAGGTAAAGGACACTCTGAGTGTTTAGATAGTTAACTTAGTCTAAGTTCTCTGTGGGTCTCAAACGGTTTGGTCACCATTTATGTAAACACATATTTCCATTTGAGGGGGGAGTGATTAGTAAAATATGCATGAATAAAAAAGTTAACTAGGTGAAAAAAGGCAAGATAAACTTTAAAAACTTGTTGAGAGCTAAAACTAGTCTTTGCTGCTGCCTCAAAGAGGAGCAGGGGGAGATGAGGGAGAGGAGGGAGGCAGGTGAGGCTGATTCAGGAGCCCAGACACACTCACAACTATAAATTAACCAAAAACAAATAAATAAACAAGTTTCAATGTTTTTTCATATTGGATATGGTATGTTATTGGTTATGGCCATGTTCTTATGATTTTATGATTATTTAAATGTATACAGTTCTGTTTCATATGGGTGTAGTCTCTTTATTTCCCCCTCAAAATGCACCAGATTGATGCATTTAAGTCCAACATTTAAAAAAAAATCTTCCCGGGGGAGCATGCCCCCGGAACCCCATCCAGGATTTGAGGTCCACCTCCACTTAAAATATGTTCCTATATAGATTTGCACTTTTTTTTTTAAATAGTAACCCATGTCCATATGTTTATTCTGGGGTAGTAGATTTAAAGTTTAGGGCTATCACTATGGGCAGCAACGCTGTAAATATTGACAAATAAATCCAGGAAAATGGCACAAAAGAAAACTGGTAGTGGCCTGGCTGGGTGTATAATTCCCGGCCTGACTTATTGTCCCAGTCCGGCCCTGGATGTACCTATAGGTTTCTGAGGAGCCAATGTAAAGCTTAAAGTGGGTGGGGAGTCGGATCATCAGTGTGGTAAAAAACACAGCAAAACCTTCTGAAATCAACCAAAATACTGTTGACTGGAACAGCTCTCTGTGCAGAGTTGTTGCTATATTGACACTGTGTAAACCTGGATTGCGTTTTTTTTACCCAGGAGCAGGCTAGAAAAGCCTCAGACCCTAGCATGGTTAGCTTAGCTTTCATCCCGAATTTCCTAAGAAAAATGGTAAATGAACCTCATAAAATGCTAACATGTCTATATGATGTTCCAACTACTTTTCATTGTGTACCAGCAGGAGGAGACCAAGGTGTTGCCCCTGGTGAAGCAGGAGGAAGTGGAAGGAGACGACTGCAACCTGGACCTCAAGGTGGAGGTCAAGATCAGGGCGGAGGGTGAGTGTGGCTCTGCACCTGATTCAATCACCTTCCATTGTTCTGAATGTTTCAATGTTTCTCTGTATTAAACAACGCAGAACAGTGGCGATTCTAGAGTCTGTGGGGGCCCTAGGCAAAGATTCACTGGGGGCCCCTCGAACCAGCTTTCATCACCATCAGTGGCGCCCCGACACACTCTTCCCCCCTCCCAGAGCGGAGCAAGGCAACGACACTTTAAATAAGAAGCAGCATTTTACGGCGCGCTATGCATGGGGCCGCCTTGAGTGGGTTTCCCGACATGTCGTTGCAGTAAATTAAAGGGTGTTTCATGTTGTCGTTGCTGTGGACCTTCTTGATCTACCTTGTTTGGGGGCCCCGGACCCATGACGCAGAATATGAATATTACCTCTAACCTGAACAGTACGCACACACACAAGGGATGTTGCCACAACAACTGATGAACTTCCCCCACACAGACTGGAGCAGCATTTTAACACTTCCAGTTCCCTCTTCTCAAAGTGAACATACACGTGAATGTGTTTTTGGTTAGATGCCTGAAATAAAGCTGAAGAGATTTTCACTAGGGGCCGATATTCCGCATTTGACCGATTATCGGTATCGGCCTTTTTTTTAATCAAATTGCCGATAAGACTTTGGCTCTGATGCGGCCGTTTCTCTGGCTGCAGTCACCACCCTGTGTACACGAGCAATGTCCCGCCCACAGCGCTATCTGATAGGCTCTTACTGAAGAGCCAGCCAGAGAGGCGGGACCTTCTCAGATTACAGGCAGGTGCGAAAGAACGCAGACACAGACTGAAGCAAGCAGCAGTGCTGAGCAGCAGAGCCATGCATGTGTTAAACCGAAGTTCAATAAACATCCCAATCCCCTATGCTGAAGTTACAAAAACACCACGATGATCTTATGATCCAATTCTATCAGTTTCCCAGTTACACAGCGACGCGGGAAGTCAGTCACAGTTGGGGGTGCGTGCAGCGTCTCGCAGCGGATTAACTGTGTTGGGGGGGGGGGGGGGGGGACTGCGAGTGGAGCCTCACAGTTTTTCAGGTTGATATGTGAAGCTCATTAGCTAGCCAACATGTATCTAGCAAATGTTTAGCAACATATTAGAAGTGAGGCTAGACTAACTAGGTCTACTGTAATAGCCTCACTTTTAATAGTTTGCAAAACATTAGCTAGCACTAGTGTTTTACAGTTGCTAGCAGCTTATTGGGATTTTATGCTAGATAGACAGCCATTGTTTTGATATAATAAATTAAGCATTATTGTTAGTTAAGCATGTCAGCCTGCAGCCACACTTCTTGTCTCTCTCTAACTCATTGCAGATGGCTGCACTAAAGAAAAGGGCACAGAGAGGAAACCAGTTTTGTGATTTTACTGCAAATGTATACCCAAATATCGGTTATCGGTCTCCTTGATTACTAATAATCGGTATCGGCCTTGAAAAAGCCATATCGGTCGATCCCTAATTTTCACACATCAAATATCACAGTAAACACCCCCCTGGTGAATATCCATGTGCCTTAATGTGTTCAATTTGGCCATGGTTTTTGAATCGTTGTTTGTGTCTACATGGAGGTTACCCCTACTCTTCCACCAACCAATGCGTTTGTTTCAATTGTGAAAAGAGCATGAAGTTAGACATACGTATTTCTGCTTCAAAGTGCACCAGGGTAATGCATTTAATGTTCAAATTAAATTAAAAAAAGTTTGGGTCATGCTCTCGATGAAGACCTGTTATTTTTTAGAAGTACCTTAAAAACGCCGGAAGACTTGGCTTCTCTCTTCAAAGTCTCCAACCCAACTCGACAGCTTGGCTAGTTGTCATGTTCACAGAGAGGGAATGTAAAACAGTGACCTGCCTGTCAACAGCTGCTGCAAAGCGGGAGCTATGTTTGCTTGTCTATTTTCTATTCAAAGTTTACTAATACTAAACGTGTCACATTGCACCACTTGGGTCCCCAGAAATACTCCCAAGTGTGAACCGACCAACTGTTCTCGAGATTAATCATGTTCTCTTGTTCTCATTGAATACATTTCTTTAGTGCACTATTTTTCAAAACATCCTTAACAACATTTTTGTTTTTTTAAGTGTTTGGGCATAAATTATGCTTATCAATAAACAACTTTTATGAATGAACTCCAGGTTTGTCCACACACAAAATATAGAGACACACACATTGAAAATCCAGTATATCACTACTTCCTGTATCAACAACCTGTCCCTAGTGGTGACGTACACACTGGGTGTTTCTCAATGTCGAGTAAAGCTGCTCCTGGGTTGCGTTCCAATAGTCCATTTAGCTTAGGAACCTTCCTAACGGAGTGAAATGACCCGGAAGTCCCTCAGTGGCAGCCATGTTAAGTGCCGTTCCAATTCTCTAAATGAAAGGAAAGGAGGTTTCAAACTTCCTTTATAACCTCCTTTAGCTTAGGATCTACTGGACCTCCCTTGACGAAAGGAGAGGAGAAAATGCTGCCCCACAATGCCTTGCAGCCGCAGCATTTGCCGTCACTCAACAGTCGGCCGTTCACGGAAACAACCGATTATGACGGAGAAATGATATCATGAAAGTTACGGTGCTTATTAAGCATTTTAAAACGTATGTGGTAAGTTGCCAAAGTGCTTTGTTCTGAACGTTCATCAGTATTATAATCAAAAAGAGAAATATGAACGTTAGTTTTTACTGAAATGATCAAAGTCAACATTTCACTGAGCTGTGTGGGGTTTGTTCAACTTTTAAAAGATGTTTGAATGGTGATATACACAGTGATAGATGTTAAGGACTAACGTTTATAATAAATACATTTGTATTGATTTTAAGATATTTTCATAGTTCATACAATCATACGTATTGGGATCATTTGTATTCATGTGGACCGGAGGGAGAGGGTGACGAGCATAAGTTTCACTTCCCTTTTTTATTTCAATTCCAACTTTGGTCATAAAGAATATGTTTCTCTGTTGTCCACGTTCATAAAGCAGCAGCATCAGAGCACGGTGCAGAGTCTCTAGATGAGTTTACAGTAGTCCCTCCTTCTTATTATACATCCATGTTGTAGTCCGCTGTATAGAAAACTGTAGTTTCCCCACAGCAGCAGACGCACATTCATGACGTCCGCTGGTGCATCATAAACACGTCGGATAGTGAAAGTGCATTTGAATTCTCTAAAGTACCGCAGTGTCTTCTCCTAAGTCCTTTTGAATTCTCCTATCCACTATCCCTTAACCCCGTGACGTTTCACTCAGAGGTCAAGGAATAGGAGATAGGGTTAGAATTTAGGAGCTGATTTTTGGATTATCGGAACGCAACCCAGAGCCACTATTTCAAGCATACTACGTCATTGAGTGCCACCGAACTACTGTTCCAATGTCCAGCATACTTGGAAATCTACCGAGCCCGCCGTACTTCGTAGAGAGAAATTTCGAGACTGCACATGTGTAGACTCCGCGGTCTTAAAATCCCCACAATACTTTGCGCACACCAATTTCCCCAAATCTGTGGCGGAAAATGTAAGGCAGGGCCTCTCATGTGATGCACACTTGCTCACCTGTTCCACTCTTCGTTTTCCGAATGCCAGGAAGTATTCTTGCCTCGCTTCTGAAGCAAGTGACTCGAGAAACACTCACTGACCCAGCATGACCGCCTTATTCTGAACTTTAATATTCACAAAAATCAACATGAAAATGAATACAATAACCTTAAGACCGGGGCTACTTAATATATGTGTTCTCATCTGATTCATCAAAATGTCTTCACTACCAAACTTCAACAAATTCATTCGGACTATGTTTACAGTTTTAAAGCCTCTGTGATCTATCCTCATGCACAAACAACATTGCGTGTGTAAAGAGCAACAAGTGATAGGCAACTCTGTTCATTTCTCTGTGACAGAGAGGTTATAGTGAAAGTTTAAGAGACAGAGACTGACTGACAAACATGAACACTGTTTGTGTTGTTTCAGGAAAAAACCTCCGATATATTCTCCTATACATTTCACAGTTAATTTTTTTCAAACAAATCCTTTATTAATTTTAATCCAGTAAAGTCCGTTCAATGATTCCATGATCAGATTCACTTCATCCACACAATCAATTTGTTAAACCAGAATCTCAGCTTTGTAAACCCGAATAATAAATGATTGACTTATTGATAATTATCATGATAACTACAGTTTTACAAAACATCATAGTGATTAGGCAACAGCACCAGTTAGAATGCAAAGATAATAAATGCAATAATATAGGTATTATTTTTCCCACACAATACATTTTTCTATTTAACATCAAATAATCAATTATTTACTTATTGACTATGATCATAATGGTAATTAATATAATTTGAAATTGATATTTTATGATAAAATATATTTAATAAAAATCTGAATATCTAATTTGTTAGACGATTTAGGCAACAACAATAACATTTAAACAAACAACAAAAATGTAGTGAGAATAATATATCTTTGATAAAAGAAGCTCGGGTGCTTTTTCTCTTAAGACCTATGCATTAAAAGATAGATAACAAAATATAAATGCATCAATACAAATATTCAACAAATATTTAGAGCAAAGTTTACATTTTCAATCAGAGAACATGTCAGTTCAGGTGAACAAGAATCCTCCTGAGCAGTGACAGCCTCCATGGCTAAACAGACACAGGAAGGTGCCGTAAGAAAGTCCAACATCTACAGAACAACTCATGAGAACATGTTGAAGCACCACCCATAATGTTTGATTGACAGCTGAACAATCAGCTCACAGCAACAATGAAGGATACACAATGAGTTTAAGAAGTAGAAGACTTCAGGCTATACACAACTCAGCAGTGGATCCATAACCAAGCCAAAGTCCAGCATGTAGCGGCTGAGTTTAACGTGGTCTGGACTCTGAGGAGGAGAGTCATGCTCTCAGAGACGCTGTAGAAGGACAGAATACCTTTCGTCATTGGGTAGGCTTGTGGTGCAGTGGGTTGCGCGTTGGTGTTGGGAACAGGGGAGCACAGGTTCAAACCCCACTGCAGTCAGCATGTCGTTGTGTCCCTGAGACACTTCACCCCAAATTGCTCCTGTAGGATTGTCCACAGTATTGAGTATGTAAGTCGCTTTGGATAAAAGCATCTAACAAGTGACATGTATGTAATTTCCTCTTCATGCACTATCTACAGCATAGTTTTATGCGTTTCCTCATTTACAAAAGGAGCCTGCTCTAAATTTGAGAATAGTCGTCAGTTGTAAAATATCCACACTGATGGTAGCAGTGGTGTAAGAAGTACTGATATTTTACTAAAGTAATACAGAAATACACCTGTTCTTGTTTATTACATTTCTTTATGCACGCTATTTTTCAGAACATTTATAACAAGTTGTACTTTTAAAAAGGTTTGGGGACATGTCCCCATCGTAAATGACACCTATGCCCCAGACCCTGCTCCAAGTTCCACTCTCCACAGTCTGGTCAAACACTGAACCCTGGGTCAGGCTGGCTGTCAGCAGGACAGAAAGGCGAGACCCCTCCCCTCGTAATTTAACTTCCTCATACCTGATGCCCTATGACACCTTTGCTGAGGTGAATATCTTTGGTAGGATCTAACCTAGACCCTGGTCCCTGAATAGTGTTCTGTTCATTTCTCCTCAGAGTAATGTTTGCTGAATGATTGTCTTTGATTTGTTTAACTTCACTCTCACTGTACCTGTCTTTCCGTCTTCAGCCATGGAGCCCAGTGAGGACCCCGACCCGAGTGAAACTGTTCTTGACACCAACGTCACCAACGTCCCCTGCTCTACCTCACAGCCCTCTTCCCCCCCCACTGAGGCCACAATGAACCTGACCTACAGGCCCCGAGCTAAACGTAAAGCCCCCGCTCCTCTGGGCAACAGTTTGACAGTCAGCAGTGGGGGGGGTCACAGTCCCTGAAGCCGCTTGCAGTGACTCAGGAGGAAGCCTAACCGATGGAGCTCTGAAGCCGGAGGTCCAGACCAATGAGGCTGCAGAGGAGGAGCTCCAGGCCCCTGGAGCTTCGGAGGAGCCCAGCCCCGAGCGCCTCAACAGCCTGGGCCTGGACCTGGCCTGGATGCAGGAGAGGGTCAGCCATCTTGGTGCAGCGTATGCAGTTGCACAGCTGGGTTTGGGGAACACGGACACCGGCCACCCCTCTGCCTCCTTCCCCTCTCAGGGAGGGGCAGACAGTCTGGATGGCCCTCCCACCATGCTCTTCACAAGTGGTACTCATGAAATGGCTGCTTTTGCTGCCTCTTTCGACATGGCAGCAGCAGCCGCCGCTGCTGTGACTGCACCACCTCCCCCACCTCCTCCCCCTACAGCACCCTCTGCCCCCTCCACCAGCCTGAGGCGGCCATACAGGAGCGGTGTAGTTGCTGCTGCTAAAGAGCCTGTGATGTGTGCTGTGTGCGGGCGCCTCTTCCCCAGCACAGCGGCCCTGGAGCAGCACCAGCGGGTGCACACCGGAGAGAGGCCCTACACCTGCCCCCACTGTGGGAAGGGCTTTGCACAGCCAAACAACCTGCGGGTCCACCTCCTCATCCACACCGGGGAGAGGCGTTATCGCTGTACGCTGTGCGGGAAGAGTTTCATCTCCTCCAGTCACCTGAAGAGGCACCGCACCGTGCACACGCAGGAGAAACCCTACTGCTGCTCGCGCTGCGGACAGTCCTTCAGCCAGATGTGTAGCGTCCGCAGACACCGGCAGCAGTCGCAGTGCGGCCTGTAGACAGACCACCGGAGGGGGGGGGCTGGCATCTGGAACTGATCCTCAGACAGTTTGTGCTCTTGAGTTTGTGTTCACATGGGAAATGTAGCATCTTATGTAAGCACAAACAAAGATGCAAGCTGTATCCTGTGATACCATGGCACGTACAGTTGATATTTGTCCTAGATCATAGCAGTGATGTTATGTTCTAAAGGCGGAGGAAAGGATTACACTCGAAGCGATCTCCACCTTTTACTTACTCTTACTGTGTTTCAAACTGAGAGAGGTCACTGAGTAGACTGTGAAAGAGTGCCTGATACAATGTTGGTAACACTTTATCTATCAATTAGTCATTACGTTTAGTTTTTGTCTACAAAGCTTACACACATAAAGTAATCCAGGAGGATGATGAACATACACACACTTTGAGCACCTGACAACTCTATAGAACTAATGAGGATGACTTTTTCAATTGTCTGAGATACATTCAAAACATATTAGGTGTTAGAAAAAAGACATCTATTATTGCCTTATTTTACTGTGATTCTAAATGTTAAAAATTCAATATGAATTGTTTGGAAGACTGCTGTTTTTACTTAACTCAGTGTCTCACACGGCAAAGTGCAATGTGAAAGGATGCTGAGATGACTGGAAGAAAGGGGAGCCTGGTAGTTTAGTTAGCCTAGCTCAGTCGAAAAGGAAACCGTAATACATTGTATCAACTATAAGGCTGTCTTAGTGGCATGTTGGAATGTATGTTGTCAACATATACATACTGTAGGTGAAAAGAAGAAACTTTGATTTAGCTAAGCAATAACAGCGGCGGGCATTTCTTAGTTTTTGTTTGGAAAACTGTGTTGTCCTCAAAGAGACAATTTGTGGTGCGGCACACACACAAAGACACAACACAAAATAACATTGAACAAACATCCGACTTACTATGATAAGCCCTAGCTTGAGATGTATTGGTGACTTGTTAGTGAATAAGATTCAACGTCAAAATAAGACAGCTTTGGAGGTGTTGGGAATAGATTTGAAAACGTCTGCTTCATGGAGCTTTTTCATACCTTCATCTTAGAGAGAGTTTTTCATTTCTTGATCAGATTTTCTAATGCTTTCCCCAAACACCCTCATATAACTAACCCTCATACAACCCCTGCCTGCAGAGGAGGTTTGCTCTGCTGCTCAAATGGCACGCTTGCAGATATATTGTTGCAGATTCCCCACATGGAGCTCCAGCCCTCTCCTCTCACTCAGGCTGCCCCTCTGAGTGCTGCCAACGTTTCAACTGAGTGCAGTGTTCCATTTACAAAGTACATTTAGTCAAGTAATATACTGAAGTAGTATTTGTACATTACTTGAGTATTTTCATTTATTGCATACATATACTTGTACTCCACTACATTTATGAAAATGTATGCATAAGTATAAAAACACATGTGATGCAGTAATGTAGTTTTTAATATACACAGTATTTAAAAACATATCCAAAATTGGCTCCACATGAACAAACCACAACAGTCAAATGATTTGACATGCATTTGCTAATGATCAAAAAGTAATTTTCTATAACGAGCCTTTCTGCATGCAGAGTACTTGATGTGACTGATGATACTTCTGTATTTCTACTTAATTCGCCTTTTCAATTAAGGATTTTTACATGAAGTGGAGTATTTTATTGGTGTTGGCAGAAAGCAGAAAGCTTTTCAAGATCTGAACAAGGAATCCAAAGTCTCAAGTTGATAAGAAAAAGCTCTGTATTGCTTCCCTATGCCTCTAGTCTTTGTGCTAAGCTAGGCTAACCCTGCCCTGGACCCATCTGTAACATCCACATCTTCTTTTTCTGGCTGTTGCTAAGAAACAAGTATAATCTGCTAAATATCTGACTCTTCTAATTAAGCACTTTATATATTCCCCAAACTCTTCATTGCAGCGATCAGAGGCCGTGTTAATACCCTTTGTTTTCCATGAGGTGTTGATCACACATAGTCCACTGTCCTTTCCGAGTGGCAGCGTGTTGTTGAATGGTAAATGCACCTTCTTTTCTATGATTATGCTCATTTTTATGTCACATTGATTGTCAGTATGTTTATTTGCTCTGATTTTTTTAAGAATAGAAAGTAAAATGTCATGTACTGTTATCCAGAAGATTTTAGAATTGGGCAGTGAAATAAAAACGTTTTCATTTATTAGATACAAAGCCCAAAAGATGCAGGCTCTACAAAACTTTAATTCTACTCTTTCAACTTTTCACAGGTTGATGCCGAGGTGTAACAGTCTTTTGTAATGTCAATCATCCTTTTTCTTATACAAAAACAAAGAACAAAGGCCTGTACACAGATGTAAAGTAAAACATACATATATATATATATATATATATATATATATATATATCAGAGAGTCGTGTTTGTATGTGTAGGTGTTTCTATGTAATGGCCACTAGCTGTAGGTTGCACAGCAATCAGATATGTTGCCTTTCAGTACTCTTTCAAGACATGGTCTGGTGTTTTCAAATGTATCGGTATCATTAAACATGTAACATGTTTGCAATGAACTTGGCTTTGCTGTGGTCTGATCTCGTATAGAAAAGGATTTCCTTGTATAAGTAAAACACAAGACACTCATCACAGAGGTCACAATATCAATCAATCCAGCAGAGCAATAGCCTATAGGCAAACACAGAAGATCAACAAAGATATGACATCAAATGAACTTACCAAAGCTGAAGTAGATGGTCAACTTCATTCATTTTCTTTCCGTTTTACAGATTTGAATCGCTATAAGCTGCTCTCTCTCGTCTCCTCTTCACATCTAAACTTTTCGCGGCACACGTACTTACAGCCAATCAGCTCTCTCTCTGAATTATGAGATGACGTTTGGTGGGTATGGCAGCACAGTGCCCCTATGTCAGTGGTTCTCAAAGTGGGGGGCGCAGAGGCATGACAGGGAGACCAGGAGGAAAAATGGTTATTAAAAAAATAAATAAAAATCTTTTGAAAATTATTGATTCCAAAATAATATGATACAGTACTATTATGTCTGGGTCTCTGTGTTTCATTAAAGCTTGACTCTCTGTGTGTGTGTGGAACGAGCCATGTTGTGTGCGTGCGCGCCAGAGAGAGAGCGCACCGGTACCGGAGATCGTTGTTGTTAGCTTCTGGTGTTAGCGAGCTACGCTAACGGATATAAGGAGTTTTTTCAACAACAAAGTGGAGGAGAGTCCTCTCCTGTGAGACTGAGAGACTCAGTGAGCTGAAGGACTCTCTCAGTGTTATCTCAGTGGGTCTCAAACGTTTTGGTCACCATTAATGTAAACAATTATTTCCGAGGCAAACGTTTATATGATCATTATAGTTATAAAAAAATAAGAGAAGACATTAAAAACAGGTATGAAATACTATATGACATTAAAAAAAAGAATAAAGTTTAAAAGGGGAGTGATTTGTAAAATATCCATAAAGAAAAAGTAAATCTGTTAACAGTTCTGTTTCATATGGGTGTTGAGAGAGGTATCCATAGATCTCTTAATTTTGCTCTCAAAGTGAACCAGATTGATACATTTAACTTCAATATTTAAAAATCTTCCCAGGGAGCTTGCCTCCGGACCCCCCTATGTGAGGTCCACACACCACCTATAATAATAGCACTTTACCCCTGCTTACACCTATATGCCGTGAGCTGATTATCGAGCCTTCATTGTAACAGTCGCGAGTACATTGTGTATTTGCGTGGGGAGTGTTGCAGTATAAAATTCCACTGTAGCGACCGGTACCTTAATGGGAAAACCTAAATGTTTGAGCATCCTCTATGAAACGTCAAGATACCCCACAGCACCCCCAAAATAAATCTCTGGCGCCGGCACTGAGTCTGACTATTTGTGTTGGGGGGGGGGCCCGACTTTTTTTTTCTCCAAAGGGGGGGCCTGACAGAAAAAGTTTGAGAACCACTGCCCTATGGTGATTATTTGTTGCCCGCAAACATTGAATAGAAAAATACTCTTGGTATGCGCAGTGTCGTTTTTACAGTACATGTTCATTTTGACAGCATAGAGAGGGGCTTGCCCCACATCGCTCAACACGGCTCAAGAGGCACAGTGTAGACACTAATTAGAAGAAGGCAGACTAAAACAGCAATGTACAGACGAATCAGATGACTAAACTATAACAAATATATATATATATATATTTTAACATGTATTTTTTGTTGCATATTTTGGGAATTATGATTTGCATTACTTTCTGCTGACACTAGGTGGGGCTGTATCTGCCCCTAATGACGAGTCGCCACTGCTTACGACTGACAAAGAATGGATGTTTGAATTTGAGTGATTTCAACCTTTACTCATACTGAAAGTGTTTCTCACAGCTGAGCAGCTGCACCCACAACAAGAGGGCCAGGAAGAAAAACAATGACATTGGAAATGTTATATGACATCCTATCAGTTGGGTCACTTTTTTGGCAAAGTATCTAGAAATTATCAAATAAAAGACACATAAATAAAGACACAAATAATGGAAACATTTCAAATGTGTTTGTTTTTAGACGTCAGGTGTCGCCCTCAAAAACAAAAGCCTCATTCTACAAAACGGTGCCATTAATATCTCCAAAAGCGTGTCAGACCAGTTCTCGATGTATACAGCAGGGATACTGACAGCCTTAACTGGATATCTATGTGTTGAAGAGGCAAGACCTGATAGTGTGGAGATATGAACACACTTCATATTCAGGTTAGACATGTACTGTGAAAAACAACAGTGAAAAGTGTGGATAATGTAGAGTAAAAGGTGGGGGAAATATTGCATTGCACCATGTATCAAACGGAAATAGAAAGCTCAATGAGAAGCAGGACAGAGGTGGAACCTGAAAGAGAAGTAAGAGTAAGTAAAGTAAGAGTAAGAAGGCACTGCTTACTCACTAGTTGTAAGGCTGGTAAGAATAATTGAAAATAGGCCTACATCCTTGAGTTATGGTAATGGTAGTGGTAAATTGGCATCTTGTTACTTGATTTCCAATATATCGAGAGATGAATAATAATAACTGTAAATCATTTACCTTGTAGTGCCGAGAGATAGTCGGAGGCGGTGCATCGAAGGTGCAAAAGGGAACTTTAATGAGGAGCAGAAAAGGACATGTTGCTGGCTTGCAGTCCGAGTAGACAAGAGAAAGAAAAGCCAGGAGGGCACTCAATATATATACAGGTAGCAACACATATGTCCATGCGGAAACAATACCCCTACCCCACAGTTCCATGGTGAATTATGTCAACCAGTGATCACTACAACCTAAAACATTTTTACATCTTAAAGGTCCCATGTCATGGCCATTTCTACTGATCATACACTGAACAAAAATATAAACGCAACACTTTTGTTTTTGCTCCCATTTTTCATGAGATGAACTCAAAGATCTAAAACATTTTTTATATACACAAAATAACCATTTCTCCCAAATATTGTTCACAAATCTGAAAAAATCTGTGATGGTGAGCACTTCTCCTTTGCCGAGATAATCCATCCCACCTCACAGGTGTGGCATATCAAGATGCTGATTAGACAGCATGATTATTGCACAGGTGTGCCTTAGGCTGGCCACAATAAAAGGCCACTCTGAAACGTGCATTTTTGCTTTATTGGGGGGGGGGTCAGAAAACCAGGCAGTATCTGGTGTGAGGGGTAGGATTAGGGTAGGGTTAGGGTAATGTTGTGAATCGAGTGGCCCATGGTGGTGGTGGGGTTATGGTATGGGCAGGCGTATGTAATGGACGACGAACACAGGCCACTCGATTCACAACATTACCCTAACCCTACCCCTACCCCTCACACCAGATACTGCCTGGTTTTCGGACCCCGCTAGACCCCCCCAATAAAGCAAAAATGCACGTTTCAGAGTGACCTTTTATTGTGGCCAGCCTAAGGCACACCTGTGCAATAATCATGCTGTCTAATCAGCATCTTGATATGCCACACCTGTGAGGTGGGATGGATTATCTCTGCAAAAGAGAGGTGCTCACTATCACAGATTTTTTTCAGATTTTTTTACAATATTTGAGAGAAATGGTTATTTTGTGTTTATAGAAAATGTTTTAGATCTTTCAGTTCATCTCATAAAAAATGGGAGCAAAAACAAAAGTGTTGCGTTTATATTTTTGTTCAGTGTAATTCCATTGTTGAGGTCTACTAGAATAGATTTATATTGTGCAATTTTCCAAACTGACATTGGCTTCTCACACAGCATTTCTGTATAGTATATGTATTCACTGTCGCCGTCTGCGAGACAGCGAATCCGAGCCCGAAATCAGCCCGAGCACACACACACACCTGCAGCGTGGCTGGGAGTTTGTAGAGGGTTCTCAATACTCAAATTTCCCCTCCTCGACTCCTCGGTCGTCCGGTAGTGACCCGGAAATGAATTTCAGCGAGCCATGTTGAAGGACATCTAATTTCTCTAAATGCACTTCGAGGACCGAGCATCGAGCATCGAGGAGGCTCTCTGGAGGAGCTTTAATCGAGGAGACACTGATGCATCCTCCACGGCTCCTCCGCGGATGCATTTCCGGGAACGGTGGAGGCGTGACGCACGCCCGGACTTATCTCAGCCAATGACAGCTCTGCATGCATCCCTTGGATATTATATTAGTAACTGCTTTCATCGCAACGCGATGTTTACAGTGAGAACAGCTGTGAGGTCCGTGCAGAAAGCAGAGCAGTGTGTAAAATATATATCACTCAGTATAACAGGCCTACATTACTCTCTTTATTTGTATGCTGTAGTTTAGTAGATATCTACAAACAAAGAGTCGATATTTTTCTAAGACCATTTAGTGCTTCACATAATAAAATACACAACGGCTGTAGCCTGATTATGCTTTAGGAGCAGTAGGTGTGTGTGGTACAGTGTGTAGGTGTGTGTGTGGTACAGTGTGTAGGTGTGTGTGTGTGGTACAGTGTGTAGGTGTGTGTTTTACAGTGCGTAGATGCGGCGGACAGACGGGTCTCAGTTGGTTTGATGTCCTCTGCTTACTTTTAATACTTGTACAACTTTTGGCCCGTAATTTCAATTCCCCATTTCAGCGACCAGAGAGAGGGGGGGGGGGGGGGGATATATCCAGTCTCTGATTGTTTTACGTTATTATGGACAGGCTACTTTGTACAGACAAAGTTAATAATAATTGTAATATCCCAGTTATAAACGACATGAATCAAAGATGTGTTGCTGTATTTTAGTGGTAAAAAATGCATTCATCATCATAATTATTCTTTATATTGTGGTGACCACCTTTAATACACTGGGACATAATTCACACATGGGACTGTGGGGTATTGTTTCCACACGGACATATATGTGTTGTTATCTATATATGTTGTGTGCCCTCCTGGCTCTTTCTCTTGTTGTCCCGGGCTGCGACCCGACAACACCTGCATTTCTGCCGCTCATTAAAGACAGCTTTGCACCTTCGATGCACCGCCTCCGACTCCCTTTCTCTCGGCACTACACTGGTGACCCCGACGGCGTCTTGAGAAGTTTCCGAGACGGACCCGAACACGGCAAAGGAAAGTCAGGTTTCTTTCTCGAAATGCCGGGGATTTTTGGAATCGTCCGTGGCTGCCACCGTCCGTGGCTGCCACCGGCGACCAGAGAGAGGGGGGGGGGGGATATATCCAGTCTCTGATTGTTTTTACGTTATTATGGACAGGCTACTTTGTACAGACAAAGTTAATAATAATTGTAATATCCCAGTTATAAACGACATGAATCAAAGATGTGTTGCTGTATTTTAGTGGTAAAAAATGCATTCATCATCATAATTATTCTTTATATTGTGGTGACCACCTTTAATACACTGGGACATAATTCACACATGGGACTGTGGGGTATTGTTTCCACACGGACATATATGTGTTGTTATCTATATATGTTGTGTGCCCTCCTGGCTCTTTCTCTTGTTGTCCCGGGCTGCGACCCGACAACACCTGCATTTCTGCCGCTCATTAAAGACAGCTTTGCACCTTCGATGCACCGCCTCCGACTCCCTTTCTCTCGGCACTACACTGGTGACCCCGACGGCGTCTTGAGAAGTTTCCGAGACGGACCCGAACACGGCAAAGGAAACTCAGGTTTCTTTCTCGAAATGCCGGGGATTTTTGGAATCGTCCGTGGCTGCCACCGGCACGCGGACTGAGGCTCGGTGTGCGCCCCGCGGAATGGCTGGGGACGTTGCTCGCCATTCCCGCATCGGCCTTCCAGCTACAGGGAGACCATGCACGACCTGCTGGGTCGACCAGCAACCCGATTGCTGCCTCGTGGGTTGGTTTCTTCGGAGCGTGCCGGAGAGGAGGTTCGACCGGCCGGTTGACCTCATGTGGACACTCTCACCTTTTTCATCACCTCAACGGCGGTTCCAGACGCCACTCACGTTTTAATCGACGCCTGGGGTGGTGCACTCCTGGACCCCGTCTCGCCTCGACGGTTTGGACGTCGCCCATGCTGCCATCAGCCCGTGGGTGGCGCGCTCCGGGACCCTGTCTGGCCTCTTCCTTCGCCTCTGCGGTTTCGGACGTCGCCCATGCCTTCATCGGGCCGTGGGTGGGGTGCTCCGGGACCCTGTCTGGCCTCTCCTGCCTTCCAGGGATATCCAGACCCCACTCACGTTCATCGGTGCCTGGGTGGCGCACTCCTGGACCCCCTCTCACCTCGACAGTCCGGACGTCGCCCATGCTCCATCGGCACATGGGTGGCGCGCTCCGGGACCCTGTCTGGCCTCTCCTGCTTCCCGGGGATGCCTCAGCGCCTGCTGAGGACTTCATGCCCGCCGCCGCGGCACGTCTGCCTGCGGCCGGGTTGCTCTCCTGGCTTCCCGGGGATACCTCGCCACCTGCCGAGGACTTCGTGCCCGCCGCCGTTGCACGTCTGCCTGCGGCCGGGTTGCGCTCCTTCCTCCCGGGGAGACTGCTCCTGCATCCCGGGGATACCTCAAGGCTTGCCGAGGATTTCGTGCCGTCGCCGCTGTGCGTTCCCCTGAGGCCGGGCAGCGCTCCTTCCTGCTGGGACCACCGGGTTATTCACGCCCGTAGCGGCTCAGCGACCCGGCTTTCACCGACTGGCGGGTGAGGACTTCTTTCGCCACGGCGCCTGCTGCGGCCCGTTCCGGCCCGCCATCCCACCCCCGGTGGGACCGCCCTCGTTGGGGCCCCTACCCTCCTGGCTCTTTCTCTTGTTGTCCCGGGCTGTGACCCGACAACACCTGCATTTCTGCCGCTCATTAAAGACAGCTTTGCACCTTCGATGCACCGCCTCCGACTCCCTTTCTCTCGGCACTACAATATATAATTTACACAGTGCCTGTAAACCGGAGGAGAACGCTGGCATTTCTCCTCCTACTTTGTGTGTTTGTGTGTGTATATATATATATATATATGCTCTGAGCGTTCCACTTCCTGCCTGCCGACATTACCTTACGGCTGCGTCGCATCGAAAAATAGACTTCAATCCTATTTTGAGCAGAGCCCAGCGGCGAGACGCTTCTGGGACGCTTCTGAGCCGTAACACGGCGCGTCTGGTGGAATAGCACCCATTGACGAGAGTGGCTGCGATCCTGGCGGACGCCGCGGCGCAGTCGTAACGCGCCGCAGACGGACCCGGTGGAATCTAGGGTAGGGTAGAGTTTTAATCGCTACAGGCAGGGTGTAGTGTACTTTGAGGGTTTGTGACTCTGCAGACCGTTTACATGCAGAAAAAGCTACATAACACACAAGGGGACGGGTAATAACCGGAAAAGTATGACATGGGACCGTGCACCAGGTCCTTATTCAGAATTCTCTGAGTTTTTATCAACTTTGGTTCTTAAAACAGATAAAGTAATTATCGTAGGTGACTTTAATATTCATGTTGACGATGATAAAAATAGCCTTACTGTTGCATTTAACTCTATATTAGATTCTGTTGGTTTTTGTCAGAGTGTAAATAAACCAACCCACTGCTATAATCACACTCTCGACCTTGTTCTGACTTATGGTATTGAAATTGAGCAACTATTAGTCGAACCGCATAATCCTGCTTTATCCGACCATTTCTTAGTAACTTTTGAAGTACTGTTACTAGACTACAAAGCATTAGTCAAAAGCTCCTGCAGCAGAAACCTATCTGTTAGTGCTATAGCCAAATGTAAGGAAGAGATTCCACCAATACTTAACTCGATAGCATGTCTGCATGTAGGGGAGGAAACTTATACAAAATGTCCACCACCCCAAATTGATCATGTTGTTGATAGTGCTACAGATGCGCTGCGAATAAAATTAGACTCTGTTGCTCCTTTGAAAAAGAAGAAAATAAAACACCATAGATTAGCTCCATGGCATAATGCCGAAACCCGCAAAATAAAGCAAAAGTCAAGACAACTTGAAAGGATATGGCGTTCCACTAAACTTGAAGAATCTCGTTTAATTTGGCATATTACTCTCAATGAATATAAGAAAGCACTGCGTAAAGCGAGAGCAGCCTACTACTCTCCACTAATAGATGAGAATAAGAATAATGCAAGATTTCTTTTCAGCACTGTAGCCAGGCTGACAGAGAGCCATAGCTCGATTGAGCCTTCTATTCCCATAGCACTCAGTAGTAATGATATTATGTGCTTTTTTAACGATAAAATTGTTACTCTTAGAAACAAAATGAATTACCTCTTGCCTTTGACCAGTATAGTGTTATCAACTCCCGGAAACGTAAGTTCTAATATTACACTAGATAGTAAACTAGAATGCTTCTCAGCCATAAACCTTGAACAATTAAATTCAATGATCTCTCTTCTAAACCATCAACGTGTATATTAGACCCAATTCCAACTAGCTGTTGAAGGAAGTTTTTCCATTAATTAGCACTTCTTTATTAAATATTATGAATATGTCTTTATTATCAGGCTATGTTCCACAATCATTCAAAGTAGTAGTGATAAAACCGCTTCTTAAAAAGCACAACCTCGAGCCAGAGGTTTTAGCCAATTATAGACCTATTTCTAATCTTCCGTTCCTCTCAAATATTCTTGAGAAAGCAGTCGCAAAACAGCTGTGTGATTACTTAAAAAACAATGATTTATTTGAAGATTTTCAGTCTGGCTTTAGAACACATCATAGCACAGAGACAGCTCTGGTCAAGTCACAAATGACATTCTAATAGCCTCTGACAAGGGACTTGTCTCTTTTCTTGTTTTGCTCAATCTCAGTGCTGCATTTGATACTATCGATCATGATATCTTATTGCAAAGACTAGAGCACTTAGTTGGCATACAGGGAACTGCTTTAGGCTGGTTTAGGTCCTATCTATCTGAACGCTCTCAGTTTGTACGTGTCAATGATGAATCTTCCACGCAAACCAAAGTTAGCCATGGAGTGCCACAGGGCTCAGTGCTCGGACCTATTTTGTTCACATTATATATGCTTCCGTTAGGCAATATTATAAGGAATCATTATGTAAATGTTCATTATTATGCGGATGATACTGAACTATATTTATCAATCAAGCCTGATGAAATTAATCATCTAAATAAAATTCAAGACTGCCTCAAGGACTTAAAAACGTGGATGGCCTTAAACTTTTCGATGTTAAACACGACCAAAACTGAAGTTATTGTACTTGGCCCGAAGAATCTACGAAACAAATTATCTAAAGATATACTAACTATGGATGGCATTAATTTGGCCTCCAGTGAGACTGTAAGGAATCTTGGTGTTATATTTGATCAGGATTGATCCTTTAACGCCCACATAAAATCAATTTCAAGGACCGCCTACTTCCATCTACGTAACATTGCAAAAATCAGGCATATCTTGCCTCAAAACGATGCAGAGAAACTAGCCCATGCATTTGTTACTTCAAGGCTGGATTATTGTAACTCTTTATTATCAGGGTGTACCAAGAAGTCAGTCAAGTCGCTTCAGCTGATTCAAAATGCTGCAGCTCGTGTACTAACCAGAGTTAGGAAAAGGGACCACATTACTCCTGTTCTGGCTGCCTTACACTGGCTCCCTATAGGATAGAATTTAAAATTCTTCTTCTCGCCTACAAAGCCCTGAATGGGCAGGCGCCATCTTACCTTAAAGAACTCATTATACCCTACTGTCCTACTAGGGCATTGCGTTCCAAGAATGCAGGGTTGTTGGTTGTTCCTAGAGTCTCTAAAAGTACAATGGGAGCCAGAGCCTTTTCTTATCAAGCTCCACATTTGTGGAATCAGCTTCCAGTTTGTGTTCGGGCGGCAGACACCCTATCCGTTTTTAAGAGTGCGCTTAAGACCTTCCTTTTTGATAAAGCTTATAGTTAGGGCTGATTAGATTCAGCCCCTAGTTTTGCTGATATAGGCTTAGTTTGTCGGGGGACATCTTACTTCTTCCTTCTCTCTGTCTATACCTGTGTACTCCCATGTTCCGATTAACCCAGCTTCCCCAAATGTCTTTCTTTTTGGTGTCTATATACGCTGGGATCCGGAGTCATGGATGATCCTGCGGTCCTGTGTCCTGCATCGCGAGCCCTGGATCTTGAGTCGTGGCTGTGGTCCTGGATCATAGGTCCTGGATGGATATCCTCCTGGATTCATCTTCCTATTATACACACATGCATTTCCAAACATTTGGACTACCTATGTTGCAAATGTATTATCTTTTCAATTACACACGGCATCTATTGCACGACTGTCCGTCCTGGGAGAGGGATCCCTCCTCTGTTGCTCTCCCTGAGGTTTCTCCCATGTTCCCCTTTAAACTGTGGGTTTTCTCCGGAAGTTTTTCCTTGTACGATGTGAGGGTCTAAGGACAGAGGGTGTCGTATTGTCATACTGATATTCTGTACAAACTGTGAAGTCCACTGAGACAAATGTAACATTTGTGATATTGGGCTATATAAATAAACATTGATTGATTGATTGATGGGACCTTTTAACATCCTGTTTATCTCATTCTATTTACATGTTTATAGACTCCTGCTTTTACTTGGTCCCTTACGACATTCTCTGCAACATTTGTATTTGGTTCTTGATATGTATATAGTTTACTTCATCTGCATTACTTGCACATTGATCATGCAAGATAATCTTGTACTATTATTATATTATTCTACTGCGAAATCTAGCCTACATCTACAGAGTATTCTACTCTGTTTCTTCTTGCACCATTTAACAGTTTTTTTTTAAACTTAATTTTATTGTTTTAGGGCTTGTATATAATAAGTTGCTTTGTTAGATGAGCCTGGACTTGCAATAATAGGCCTATTTATACCTTGTAGCTACTGTGCATCTGCAATCCATCCTTAAAGCAATGGTTGTACGCTCAACACAAACTGAGTTAATCAAGACAATTTATAAATGTCTTAATTATGTATTTCTTATTAATTTATGTTTGATAATGGAATGGATCATTCTGGTTCACACTCCAGAACAGTAGGGGGCGATAATGCACCTTAACGCTGGTTGCCAGCCGCACAAAATGAAAAAAAGAAAAAAAACGGAAAAACCCGGAAATGACGTCATGTATTTGTGGTTGCCGCTTGCTTACAGAGGAGGAGAGGCTACCTTCGCTTATTTTACCAGTTCAACATTTAAATACTCTTCCACCGGAGCTGTTATGCTTTGACCAAACCCCTCCTAACACTGCTACAGGAGTTTCCCGGTGAGTGCAGAGCCTCGGAGCAGCCCAAAGCCCCGGCCCGCAGCAGGATGTCCCGCCTGGCCTTCCAGACTCAGCTGGCCTCCATCATGGAGGTCCTCGCTAACGCAGCAGTAGCGGAGATCTGTAAGCTGGTGGACGATGACTATGCGGTGGTCAGTTTACAGATGTCGCAGTGTCAGAGGGAAAACAAAGGCCTGAGAGGAAGCTCCACCTGCTGGAGCTGAAGATGGCCCGGGGAAACGCCGAGAGGAGGCTCCGGGAGAGCGCCATTAACAGCAGCCGCTCCAGGGTGCAGATACACGGCGACAGGCTGCGGGAGTCCTCGCCATCCTCCGGTAGGACAATTAGTCCGCAATTACAATTAAAACATACCAGTCTTTGCATTAAAACACACACTTTTATTAAAGGTCCCATGTCATGCTTTTCCGGTTATTACCTACCCGTCCCCTTGTGTGTTATGAAGGGTTGTACTTGAGCTGACCAATCGGAGCACATTGGGCTCACATGGAGCGCAGGAGCTCCAACAAGCCGTTTCGGACAGAGTGAATACACATACTATACAGAGATGCTGTGAGAAACCAATGGAGTTTGGAACATCCCTTACGAAATAACACTAGTATTACCATTAAGAATTACTATAGAAATACCACAAAAAACTTCTATAGTATTTCTATGGTGTTTTGGGACATAATTACTTTAGTAATAATATAGAGTTGGCCAGGGCCGGACTGGGACAATAAGCCAGGCCGGGAATTATACACCCAGCCAGGCCACTACCAGTTTTCTTTTGTGCCATTTTCCTGGATTTATTTGTCAATGGCGTTGCTGTGCACATCTAGGAACCTATCCATGTGAACATATTTTAAGTGGAGGTGGACCTAAAATCCTCTAGGGGGGTCCAGGGCATGCTCCCCCGGTAAGATTTTTTTTTAAATGTTGGACTTAAATGCATCAATCTGGTGCACTTTGAGGGGGAAATAAAGAGACTACACCCATATGAAACAGAACTGTATACATTTAAATAATCATATGTGCATGGCCATAACCAATAACATACCATATCCAATATGAAAAAACATTTAAACTTGTTTATTTATTTGTTTTTGGTTCATTTATAGTTGTGAGTGTGTCTGGGCTCCTGAATCAGCCTCACCTGTCTCCCTCCTCTCCCCCCTGCTCCTCTTTGAGGCAGCAGCAAAGACTAGTTTTTAGCTCTCAACAAGTTTATAAAGTGTATCTTACCTTTTTTCACCTAGTTAACATTTTATTTTGTTATTATTCATGCATATTTTACTAATCACTCCCCCTTAGACTAAGTTAACTATCTAAACACTCAGAGAGTCCTTTACCTCACCTGAGCTGTAGTTATCAGTCTCTCAGTCTGACTGGAGAGGACTCTCCTCAACCTTGTTGACGGCTCATTATATCCGTTAGCGCAGCTAGCTAGCACCAGATGGTAACAACAACAACACGTAACCGGTGCGCGCGCTTTCTCTCACGCTCGCTCGCGCCACACACACACACACACACACACACACACACACACACACACACACACACCCGAGCTTGAATGACACACAGAGACCAATCGAGGGCATTAGTATGATCTGTATGAAAGTGGCCATGTCGGCAGGCCACATCATGTAGACCAGGTGTCGGCAACCTTTTTCATATGAAGTGCCATTTTCAAAAAAAATTGTTATCAGCGTGCCAACGATCGAGAATTATCAAGTGGGGGGGGGGTGAGGAGCTTGACGCTTGTCAACTATCAGCAGGAGGGCGGGGGAGCCTCTCTGCGGGGAAGCAGTGTGTGGACCTGTCAGCGCAACTTACATGATGTCGAATTTAACAAAACACATTTAAATAATTGGTTTAAACGGCATAATAATAAGGACGATTGTCCGTTCTGTGATTCTCCAGAACACACATGTTATGATATTAGGGTCACGCAGAGTGAGATGAGATCGCTGTCCCTTTGAGAGAGAGAGAGAGGGGTGTGGCTTGTGCATGTGTGTTTGTGGATGGTAGAGCGACAGTGAGAGAACGTGTGTATGTTTCTGGAAGTGAAACGAGGAAGCAGAAAAACAGAGGTCTGCCCTCCTCGACTCCGGTCTGGGAGCCGACAGGAAAGTTCAACACACAGATGGCCAGTCCGCCCCTTTGTAGCATATTATTTCAATGAGAGATGATCAGATCGCCACTGGGCTTTCAACTAAATACACAGCCACGCAGAAACTGCGGCATTTGTACAGCTCCTTATGGGTAGGCTACTGCAATTAGTGAAGTGCTTTCCTCTCTGTGGTGAAACGATCAGCACCACGGAGGAAAGCGGCAGAAAGTCACCTGGAGTTAAAGAGAGCGGGGCTGCGTTGTGTGCATGGCTTCCTTCTGCAGGTAACAGGGAGACGCGCTCTGGCAGCGGCCTCGTTCAGGATCCCAAAATACAATTTAAATATTTTTGCACACTTATTCCACTTATTCCTAGCGTGCCACTGGTTACGGTGCCGCGTGCCAATGCTGGCACGCGTGCCAGGGGTTGCCGACCCCTGATGTAGACAGTCAGTCACCCTCTGTGAGGCAGAGTCAGACCCACATTTGCGCAGCGTTGCGTTCACAATACATACATTAAAAAAAGAAATTCAGCAGGCCAGGCCATCGGGAAACCTCCCGGTCCTCCCGATGGCCAGTCCGGGCCTGGAGTTGGCTATGGTGATCTTATAGTGAAGTTACAGTTATACTATAGTGTTAGTATGGTATCACTATAGTGTTGTATGGTATCACTATAGTGTTTCCTGTAGTATTTTTATGGTTTTTCGGCCACTATAGGAAAGTACTATAGTTATACTATTGAGTTTTATGTAGTATCACTATAGTGCTTTCTATATTATTTCTATGGTTTTTTGGAACACACTATAGAAAATTACTATAGTAATACTATAGAGTTGGCTATGGTGATCTTATAGTGAATCTATAGTTAATTAGCTTTAATAATGATGTATTCATCCCTATAGTAAGTATGGTATCAACAAATAAAAGTTAGCAAGCAGAGCAGTTTAAATTTGAAAGACAGGGACTTTATTAACAAAATAAAATACATTGTTCACAGAATATGAATACGAATAACTTAAATGTAAAAAATGTACAAGAACAATTTCAGGCGCGAAACAGAAATGGTTAGACAATGAAATTAAGGGAAAAAGTGTACCAACCCCTATATATAAACACATTTCACATTCATATACTTACAACCCATGCCTCTCAACCAAGTCAGAGATGCAAACTTTGACAAGTTTGAGCCTGGTCTTCTCGGTAAGAATGCCATTAGTTTGCAGTTCATCAAATAATTCTGGAATTTTCTTCTTAAGTAGATCAGTTAGGCCGTTCAGAAGAGCTGGTTCTTGTGTAGGCTGAACAAAACAATAAGAGCAAGCACAGCACAAAGTAAAGTTCTGGCCTGTGTGATTTTTTGAAACACAATTTAACAAGCATGGTAAATGTATACCTGAGTTTGACAGACTTCTCTTAGGACAGGCTGAAGATCCGGTGCTTCAGAAAAGTGTACTTCGAATCTGTCAAAGTTACTGATTTTCTCACTTCTATCAATATCTATAAACTCTTGGAAGTCTGTGTTTTTTAAAATCCTATCAAGGGCAAATAAATTCACCTGTTATTTCCAGGAGATGGTTTGTGCATTGGACACTGTAGATTTTTCTTTTTATTTCCTTTTTGCTAGGACTTTAACAAATTCCTGCTGCTCATTCCCGCTTCCTGTAATTATAAGAAAAAGCCAAATTCATCCTGATGACTAATCATATTATGCCAGATTACATTAAATGCCATCATCTATCATCTTCTAGTTAAACCCATTAATACACACCTTATATAAATTATAAGCAGTATGGTAATTTTAAGTTAATTAACTTCACCCATAAAGAAAACTTCTAGAGAAGCACAGGGGAGATTCTGCTCAGCCTCCAGTGGCGTTTTCTCCTGGAGGCTGGGTATTTCTTTTATATTTTGTATTTGTATTAAAAAACATCTCTCCGCTGTTGTCAGTGAGTATTTTACAAAGACTGAAACAGCGCCCCTCTTAATTAATGTGTGGTGAAACACAGTATTGCACGCTACACTCGTTCTATACTACACCCACAGTCTGCTGTGTCAGGGACATGTCAAGGAAAGCCCGCCGGCCTTCCCTTCCAACGATTTGTGACGCTGCGTCTCACATACACAAGTTGCCATAGCAACAAGAGGCAGATATGAAATCTCCCTTCTACACAAAAGAATATTTGCAAGTATAGAGTAGTGGCTGATGTTTTTGTCAGAAACAGGTAAACTGTAGTGTACACTTACTACTAATACATAACTTTAGTGTGAGTAAAGATACTTATTTGCACTGTAAGAGACTGTATATCAAGGGTGGGGAACCTCCGGCCTCAGGGGCCGTATACGGACCGCGAGACCATTTGGTACGGCCCTCGAGGTAATGTATAAACCCACGCAAAAAATAAAAATAAATTAAGAAATCTAGACCGCAAAAGAATTAAACCTTGGTCTGTTTTCCTGGCCAAGGTCAGGGTCCTTGAACACAACACGAGCCTAACGTGTCATCACGTGGTATATGTCTCGTCTGACAGGGGGTGCAGTTCTGACGGAGAGCACCAGAACGTGGCTCCGGCACTTCCAGAAATTGCAGAACCCACAAGCTGCAGTTTTTGCGTGTCTGTGTCTCTAGCTGAAAGCCCAATGGCGATCTGTTCATCTGTCACACTGATCAGACAGTCAATAACTTTGTTGTTATTAGCATCTGGTTAGCTAGCTATGCTAACGAATATAAGAAGCTTTTTCTACAACCAGTGAGGTAAAGGCACATCTGTATATGATCATTATAGTTATAAAAAATAAGAGAATAAAGTAAACAGGTATAAAATACTATATAACAGTAAAAAAAAGTTGTATTAATAAACAAGAATACAGTTTGAAAGGGGAGTGATTTGTAAAATGTCCATAAGAAAAAGTAAATCTGCTTACAGATCTGTTTCATATGGGTGTTGAGAGATGTATCCATAGATCTCCTAATGTTGCTCTCAAAGTGCCACCAGATGCTTTTAACTTCAACATTTAAAAAATAATCTTCCCGGGGGGCATGGACCCCCCGAACCCCCCTAGAGGAGGTTAGGTCCCTCCCACTTAAATCATGTCCACATGGATAGGAAACTAAATACATTTGAATGAACACATCTTGTGTCCATGTCTTTCTGTTTGGTGGTCATGCCACACCGTGCACGTGCATGCACACATGAGTCATGGTAAGATATCTGGATTAAAAGGTTGCTTTTTCTTTGCAAAGCATGAAAGAAAGGCCAAATGAATGGGCTGTAATTTTAGTAATTTTAAGCAGAGGTCAATCAATTTGTACGGCCCTCGGAGGATGTTGAAATGGCCCTTGAGAGGAAAAAGGTTCCCCACCCCTGCTGTATATCAACGCAGCCTCTGTCGGTCTTCTCACTCGCACTTTCTCGCCACATCTGGCCCGAACAATGAAACCTAGCCAAAGTAGCTTAGATAGCATTAAACGTATAGCTGATAATGCCATCAATATAATGCCGATTGAAGAATGGTGGTCACTGAAAAGAGTGTAAGCTACATTAAGTTAAGATAAAATAAATATAATAAAAAAGAAGAAGAACGGCCTAAAGGAAAATAATTGTCATCCATTGGCAAAACATATTGATTTAAGTTAAAAAAATATGTATTTAGACCCCTAGCTTGCTCACATTATGACTATATCTGCTCACTTTGTTAAAAACGTTTGACATCCATCCTCCACAGCAGCCAGAGGTGAAATGGCAGTGTGGACATTTGATGGACAGTTGGACAGTTGAAAAATGATACATTTGAAATAACTCAGCGGTGATTGCTCAGGACAGTGGATACACTAATGTGTTGACTATGTGCATTTTTATTTTTTCTATGTAGACACATGTAAAATGTTCAGAAATGACACTGAATGTGTTGAATTGCCTTTGACACAGCAGTGTGTTAAAAAAATGACACATTCATTCTAGGAGTATAATACTTTTACAAACACTATAGTACTTAATATGCATTCATTATGACAATATCATACTATTACTATAGGAGTGTTCTATAGTGTGTTCAAAAAACAACTACAGAAACACTAAATATTATACTATAGTAGTACTATTTAAAATAATATAGTCTTAATACGGAAACACCAACAAAAAACACTATAGTAATACTTTTACAAACACTATATAATAATATGCATTCACTATGACAATATCATGCTATTACTATAGGAGTTGTCTACAGTGTGTTCAAAAAATAACTACAGAAACACTATATATTATACTATAGTTTATACTATAGCTAGTAAAATGGCACCTACAGAAAAAAACTATAGTAATACGATAGCTGGTGAAAAATACTATAGAACACTACAAACTTACTATAGGATACTATACGACCCTTATAGTATACTATAGTAATACTATAGTTAATTTTCGTAAGGGATTGCACAATATAAATCTATTCTAGTAGACCTCAACAATGGAATTATGATCAGTAGAAATGGCCATGACATGGGACCTTTAAGGTTAAAAACTACATTCTGCCGCTGAGCCAGGTAAACAAATAAACTCAACATGACAAAAACAACAACCACATGTCTGGGTTTGAAATGAATCCACACTGATAACTGTTTACTACACCATAATGTATCTGGATGGAAGACGTATGTTGTATAGTAGTTCAATTCATTAAGGTGACCAGGAATATGCAGCATTACAAGTATATCAAGTGAAAGTAGTATACAGACCTTTGGGAAAAGTACTAATACCACACTGTAGAAATACTCTGTTTCAAGAAAAAGTCCTACATTGCAAATGTAGCTTAAGTAAATAAAATGTATACAAGAATAGTTAAGTTAACTTACTTAAAGTATTAAAAGTAAAATTATTAGTTGTGTTAAAATCCTTATAGTAGATTATAATATACAGCTCTGTAATAATATATTATCAGACCTCTACTGTTACTGTTACAACTGGCTCCCTATAGAACACAGGATAGAATTTAAAATTCTTCTTCTCGCCTACAAAGCCCGTAATGGGCAGGCGCCATCTTACCTTAAAGACTCATTATACCCTACTGTCCTACTAGGGCAGTGCGTTCCAAGAATGCAGGGTTGTTGGTTGTTCCTAGAGTCTCTAAAAGTACAATGGGAGCCAGAGCCTTTCTTATCAAGCTCCACATTTGTGGAATCAGCTTCCAGTTTGTGTTCGGGCGGCAGACACCCTATCCGTTTTTAAGAGTGCGCTTAAGACCTTCCTTTTTGATAAGCTTATAGTTATGGGCTGATTAGATTCAGCCCCTAGTTTGCTGATATAGGCTTAGTTTGTCGGGGGACATCTTACTTCTTCCTTCTCTCTGTCTGTACCTGTGTACTCTCATGTTCCGATTAACCAATGTAACATTTGTGATATTGGGCTATATAAATAAACATTGATTGTTTGATGGAGAGAGGGTTTTATTTTCTGACACTGCAATGAGTTCCCCGACGCACCGGGGACACATATTTATGTATAAAAGACATCATGAAGTGCATTTTGCATGATAGGTTCCCCTTTTAAATTAACAACAACAAAAAAGGAAAACACCAGAATTGGCCAAATTGTTTTTCCAAACATAGGTATCAGATGAGAAAGGTCATCTGTATTTCAACCTACAACTCAACACATCATCAAACCGATTAAACTGATTTGTATTTCCTAGGAAGTTGTAACTACATTTAAGTTCAATATCACCCTGATTACTAAACTAATATTTGAGGTCAGAACGTGCTGAAATTACGGTTATCAAAAGAAGATCTTTCTTGCTGTTCAGTTTTCAGTGAGTACAGAGGGATATGAGCAGAGAGCAGTGTGTGTTGGTGTCTGAAATCTCGACCAAATGCAACACATTTCTTTAAAAAGTCCCACATAAAAAATATCAGCTGTTATAAAGTGTGAACCTTCCTCAGACACAAAATACTTGGGTCCTAACTGTGTCATGACGGGCGGTCATTTACTGATTTGTGTTTTGCTAGCGTTGCTTCAACTGTAGGTACAACACTGAACATTGAAATGTTACTCTCAGTTGTTCTGAATACAACTTGTTCTTGTTTTTGTGTAGGTGTGTTTGAGAGGCGGATAGAGGGTTGCGCTGTGGCCGGGTAAAGCTGCTGCAGGGCGGCCGAGCGCCAGGCCCGTCCACTTCTGACAGCGTCCAGAGGAAGGTAAGCTCACCTTCTTTAGCCCCGCCCCTTTCCTCCCTTCCAGTTCAAACGCTTTAGTCTTAGTGAATCCGTTCAGCATTAGCAGCATTATAAACAATGAACTTTATTCGGGATAGGATTAGTCTTACAGTACCGACATCCATCCTCTGTTAGAGACTGGCAGGATGACATGAACCTAAATCCTATATGAGGACATTTGTAGCTTAGTAAAAGTACCCGTAACACATCAGCTGGTCGTACTGCAACACTAACGCTTATAATGACAGTTTATAAACTCACCCTGTGAGGAGAGGAACAAAGGTCAACAGTGTTGAACTTCAAAAAAAAAAGATCACCTCAAATGAACCTGTTATTGTGTTATTTAGCAAGCAAATGTAAGCCATTTAGCTACCAAACGTTAGCCAACTAGTGAACTCTTTCTATCTCTCTATCTGTAAATCAAAGCTTTCGCTTTATTATTATTATTATTATTATAACTTAACAGTTCATTCAAAAGCTTAATATAGTTTCTTTGTCCAGTAAAGTTTGATAAAGTGGGCGACGCTATGTAAAGTAAAGTGGCCGAGACATTATAAGGCAATGTGGAAGCTCCCTTGAGCCGGCAGAGCACAAGGTGAATAGACCCGACTGAATGTTAAAAATCAGATGCTGAGCACTGCTGCATTAAAATGTAACCTGAAGTTTGTATGTAAGCAGCGGGGGAGCGTGAAGAAAGAAATGAGCAGTAGTGGAATAAGTATTTATCTAGGCAAGACAAGGCAAGTTTACTTATCCAGCACATTTCAATGCAAAGCTCTAAACATTAAAATAATTAAGATATAGTGCAACAGAAACATCTTAATGATATTTAAGAACAGTCTTTTAAAAAAATCAAAGAGAATAAAAATAGAATACAATTTAAAAACAAGCTCAAACAGAAATAAAGGAAAATAGTTGCAGCAGACTTATTAGTAAAATACCTGCATTAACAATCTGATTAAAGTAAAACATTATTGTAATCACAATATACTTTATGTCCTTAAAGTACAAATGCTTGTTATTCATAATGTCCCATTTCAAATCATATATATTAAATGACTATATTATGATGATTAATGTGTTCAGCACAGCTGGTAAAGGTGGAGCTAACTTTAATGACTTTGTATACTGCGGCTGGATATCTTATCCTATTATATGTACATGTTTATTTATTAGATGATTTATTTTTTGTATTAGCTAATATTTCAATATGTTAATTAACTAAAGCCTTCAGATTATGTAGCATAAAATGGAAATACTCAAGAAAAGTACCTCAAAATTGTACTAAAGTACCGTACTTGAATAAATGTACTTTAGCCTGAACTGAGTGAGCCCTGTGTTGATGTGCAGTCTCCAGATGTGGAGCTGGTGGAACCAGAGGTGATGCTGGTGAAGGAGGAGAAGGTGGAGGCCAACTTGAGAGTTGAAGAAGCGGAGGACAACGTGCCGTTCATAGGAGAGGACGGTGAGTACACACAGTGTTTCTGCCTGTGTCTGTGAGACTAACTAAAGCTGAGGATTCATATTCAATATCAGGATCACCATTAGCATTAACTATTCTTATGGAGTCCACACATTTGCACTATAGCCTCAAACTCAAGAAACACATCTCATGTTATTAATAATCAAGGATGGAAGTGATCAAAATGATCATCCTTCACACGACGATTAACTAACCGTTCGTTATCAAGTAATAACTATCCTCTGTTTCAGACATGAAAAGAAAATAGCGTTTAAAAAAAATTAATAAAAGTTCCATAACTGGCGAGATTTCAACTTTAACCCTTATTTTTTCTTACAGCATAATTGATAGTATACATACACACCGACTCAGTTCAAACTTGATGAAGATACTGTTTCATTCAAACTGGCTTTGATCAATGCTGTTCCAGACTTCAGTGTCCGTAGCATGGAAAACAGTTGACTTAGTTTGGTTTAATTTAAATGATTAAACACTGGCAGGACTTTATTTACCTCCACTGCAGAGAGAACAAAGCTTTAATTAAACTAGAAAATGCATTTCCTGCTGAATGCTGCAAACTGTGAACATTTGTTGCTGAATTTAGCTGAAAATGCAGAAAAAGCTGAATATGTTATTAGCTGAATGGTAGCTGCTTTTAGCTACAAAAATCAAGTAAGTGTGTTGCTGAAGTTAGCGGAGAAATGCCGGAAAGTGAAATTGTTTTAATCAAAATGGTTGACTTTGTTGAAAACTTGAAAGTGAAATGTTAAACTGGAAGAGTAGGACAAATAGTGAAGAAGCTTAATATTTAAAAGAAAAGGTTTAAAAAAAGGTATAAACAACTAAATGTATAGCCTCAATGTCCTGAAATAGCTGAATAATGTAATAATTGAATGGTTTATAGCTGAAAGTATGCTGAAGGAGTTACATATCAGATGTAAGTAGTAGTGAATGAATGTTTATTAAGAAGAGAAAAGAAAGTAAAAAGGCCTGGGAAAGCAGCAGAATATTTTAACTGCAAATGTTTGAACTAAAACCAAACGTCACCAATAATGTATACATGTTGAAGTCAGTGTGAAGTCTCCATCAGACAGAAAAGAATAGGCTGAGACAGTCTTCGAAGGCTTCTAAATTCTCTAATTTCCCCTCCTCGACTCCCCTCCTCGACTCCTATCCTCGTGTCCTAATCCCGCCCACAGGAGATGCGAGCGGAGGAGAGAGGAGTGGAAGCAGCAGGCGTTTAGAGAAATGAGAAATCCTCTCCTCTGAGCTGTCATTTTAAAGAGACGTCCATTAATGATGACAGGAGGCACAGCCCTCTGTCTGATGGACAGAACTGTTTTCATGAATACTTATATATTTACTTTTAATTCATTCACAGTGCGGTATAGTGAGACAATAACAGGCTACAGATGCGGACATATATACACACACACATTTATATATACAATTTCAGAATCAAACAAGTATGAGAGCACTCTCATAATAACGTAACACAATCAGAAACTGGATATATCCCCCCCCCCCCCTCTCTGGTCGCTGAATTGGGGCAAAAGTATAGAATTATGTCCCAGGAGTGTAGGGTTTGGGAATTATGGCAGGTTTAAAATACACACTAATGTTAAAATCTGAAGAAAGCCTCTTTACCAAGCTCCAAACTAAGTTAAATATCTCAAAGTGTAAAATATATCAGAAATCTGAAGAACAAGTTGTATAGCTGAATGTCTTGTGATCATTTTAAAGTTGGAATGAAGTCTCTAGCTGGAAGGAGTAGCATTTGGCGCACGATGTAGGTAAAAGAGGATTTGAAGGTTCCTCCTAGGGCTACTCGATTATGGCAAAAATCATAATCTCGATTATTTGGGTCAATAATTGTAATTGCGATTATTAAATGCGATTATTCATTGACTCACATTTTGGTCAAACATATTCAACATATTCCACTCAGTTAAACATTAAAGGCTGGCCCACTGTCATGGTCCAGCAGTAACAGGAAATAAATGTTGAACTACAATTTAAGACCAAATAAAAATGTGTTGGCCACCATGGCAAATGCTGGTAGGGCTGCTCATGTCATCTCTTAAAATAGTTTTGCTAGAAACTAGGGCTGCTCGATTATGGCAAAAATCATAATCTCGATTTTTGGGTCAATAATTGATATCACGATTATTAAAAACGATTATCCATTTAGTTTGAAAACATCAATTTATTGGAGACAATTTTTTTGAACAGTATGTTTTTAACAGTTTATTACCCTGAACTTGAAGTATAATTAAACTGAAAAACCAATAAAAATAATAATAAAAAAATAATCGTTATATTTCGATTACATTGTTTTCGTAATCGTTGCAAGCCATAATCGTAATTGCGATTAAAATACGATTAATTGAGCAGCCCTAGTTCCTCCCATTGTGTTACATGTTAAAAAAAGAGTTAAAAAAGTCAAGTTGAAAGTTTCCCATCATGTGCTGAAAAGGCTGAATATTTCTGATATTTGAATGGTTTCTGTAGCTGAAAGTAGGCTGAAGTTATTGAGAGCCAAACTATTTGGTGAAATAAGGAAAAGAAGATGAAGTTGAAGATGATTAAAGAAAATAAGAACTATTCAACTTCAGTCCCTGAAGACCTGAGAGATCTGGATGGTTCATAATTTAGCAGTAGGTCAGAAATGTATTTTGGCCCTAAACCATTCAAAGCTTTATAAACCAGCAGCAGTATTTTGAAATAAATTATTTGACACACAGGAAGCCAGTGTAAAGACTTCAGAACAGGAGTGAAAGAGAGTAAAGCACTAAATGTTTATTTCCATGTCTTGTTCCCCTGGTCTCTCTGAAGGCGTGGTGCAGGATGGAGCTGGAGGACAGGAGACTCAGTCCACTTCCAGTCAGACCCGGGCACAGATCCAGAGCAGCAGGAGACACCCGGGCGGCAGCAGCCGAGGAGTGGAGGTCAGTGACTCCTCTCCTCCTCTTACATGTGAACTCATTGTTGAGGGCAGAGACTCCCCACAGCAGTATGTTGATGACGCCAGCAGGGACTCACATTTTGACGTGTTGTGTGACAATGATAATGGTGCGAACCTGTTGGTGGAGGAGTTTTTCGAAGAAGTTGAAGGGAGGAAGGCGTCTTGCTCGTACTCGATGGCAGCGGCTGATTACCCATCAACCTCTGCCAGTATGAACGGCTGGATGCGTTACAGCCCCGGTGCCCCCCCCTCCCAGCCCATCAGTGGGGGTGGTCAGCGCAGCGACGCCCCGCCACCAAGGAGAGACTGTTTGTCTGCAGCTACTGCGGCAAGGCCTTTAACCGTCCCAAGAAGGTGGAGATCCACCAGCGGGTGCACACCGGGGAGAGACCGTTCAGCTGCTCCACCTGCGGGAAGAAGTTCTCCGAGGCCGGGAACCTGAGGAAACACCAGAAAGTTCACACTGGAGAGAAACCGTACAGATGCGAGATCTGTGGCAGGGGATTCGCCTGGATAAGGAACCTGAAAACACACCAGAAGAGCCACCCTGAAATCTCTGCTGAATGAGAGCTGGGAGCAGGCCTAGACTGTGTACCAACCGGAGGATACTGAAAGATGTTATCATCCAGAAAACACTCTGATATGTTGATGTGAAACGTTTCATGAAACATTTTTTAATGTGATATTGTTTTCAAAGAGAGAAACAAGAGGCATTCCAGTAAATGCTGAGGTCAAGCTTTTATACTTTAGAATTTAAATTTGGTTATGACGACTATGTCTTTTTGAAATGTTCTCTTTACAATTGTGAAAGTCTCCGACAGAACATTAAGGACACATTTTTACTAATCTGTAGCATAAAGTACCATCAGTAAGTATAGTAAGTAGCAGAGGTGGGAGTAAGTCCTACATTTGCAAGTCATGAGCAAGTCTCAAGTCTTGACCTACAAGTATCAAGCAAGTCCCAAGTCACTGTGGTGAGAGTCAAGTAAGTCAAGTCAAGTCATTGCTCAGGTCAAGCAAGTCAAGTCATACGAATTCTGATGAATAAGCCCAGTTTCCCCACATTTCCGCATCAGTTAAAGACAGTGGGTTATGAAAAATGGATTTAACCCACACTATGATCTTCATTACATACACAGTTAATCATTTGAAATCAAATTTAGACCGATGGTAATCATATTAGATTCATATTAAACCTAGAACTGCAGACAATATAGCTAGGACTCAATCAAAAAGTCTGTTCAAAATGGCAGAATTCCAGGTAAGAAAAATCATTATGGCATTTGCAATTACACATTTAATTTAAATTTCTGTTAACACTAGAACCGCCACAGCGTCAGCAAACCTACATAGAATATCATTTTCAAATCATTTAATTTGTTCCTCTTCATCATTTCCTTATAAACTAAGTAGTAAGATTTAAAACTCACTTAATTGGGTTAATTTAGAAATTGCTTCAGTTTATCATCATAACAGATAAAAAGTCAGATTCATTTACAATAAATCAAGAATGATGCACTTTACAAACAAAAACAATAATTAAAACATTTAAACAAACTACTAAAAGTAGATGAACTACATTATTCAAAAGTTTTCAGTAACTTCTGATAATAACACAGGAAATAAACGAGGCATCTCTTTTCCTCTCTCTGACAGCCTCAGTATCAGGGTTAGTCAAAATGAATCCTTGGCGGTTCTAGTGTTAATTTACTGTTTTGTCTTCTCTTTGCAATGCTTAATCGATTTGAAACCAAGTCTAACGTAGCTTAAACTTAACGTTAGCTTTCTAGCTAACACAACACATGCACGCACCTTTCTCTGTGGGGTTTTTTGTAGTGACGAATTAAGTTGGATGTTGTGGTGGTCGTGTCACTGATCTTTATGCTGCAACCCTGCATACCGCTGTTCTCTTCTTATTACCGTCATCGACAAAATAATCCTTGAATCCACACTTCACTATTTTTGGAGTAACGCTAGACGCTGCCATGTTAACTGAGACTCCTGCCTTCTAGTGGGTTGCCAGGTTTGCGCGCACGGCGCTTTAATGTTCAAAAGCTCTTTATTTTTCTCATACTGCCTGTGCTGCAGCACCTCTTTTCACCCTATGTCTGAAACCAAGCCCAGTCTGCTCTATTGGTTAGCTGGCCGGCTCTGTTATTATTGGCTCACTGCTGGAAGATGTCCTGCCCCTTCGCCTATCACGTGCGATGTGTTTGAGCTCCAGCCAATAAAAGCATGAGTGTTCTGATTGATGTCACTTTGTGAAACAAAAAGTAAACAAAGGAGTCTAACGTAATATCCACACGGTTCCGTCGCAAGCTTCAACGGAGATGCTTCCCATTCACTTTGAATCAGGTGACATCAAGCTTTTCCGAACTGCATTGTGGTTCCGTTGCGGCGCTTTGCCTCCGTTGCACGCGCTAAAAGTTCAACTTTTCAAGCGTGGACGGAAGCGCCAGCCAATCAAACCGCGTGCTTGTGTGTCCGGGGCGGGAGATTAATGTGATTGGTTGTTGGTCGCACGCAATACACGCCCACCGGCAAGCTTCAACACGATGGAACCGTGTGGACGCACCATAATGGAAGTGTTTCAGGCAGGGTGCGGGGGGATTGGGACTGGGGGGACTGTATATGGAAAGATTGAACCTCAAGGTGCTACCAAAAATGAAAAAAGGTCCTATTCACAACTTGTGCGACCAGTAAATAAAAAAATAAAACTAAAATAGGAAAAGCATTACACAGTAGTAGGTGGGGGTGCACTGACTAACTGACTGACTGAACTTGGTGGAAAATAATGTTTTCAATTCCATTGTTTACAGGAGATTTTAAAATGAGGCTTTTCCAGTTATCTGTGTGACACATTGTGTTTCCTTTGGTTATATAGTGGGAATAAAATAAATCGGTGCATTACATTACACTTGTTAGACGCTTTTATCCAAAGCGACTTACATACTCAATACTGTGGGCAGTCCCCACAGGAGCAATTTGGAGTAAAGTATCTTGCCCAGGGACACAACGACATGCTGACTGCAGTGGGGTTTGAACCTGTGCTCCCTTGATCCGAACACCAACGCTCTATCCACTGCGCCACACGCCTCCTACCTGTGTTGGAATTCAGTCTAAGCCAGTATTCACTCACTGCAGAGGAACATGGTATCCATATACTCCCAGTAAAGGATCAGAGCTTTGTCATTACAAATGTAACTCATTTCATGTATTTTAAAGTTGAAATATTTACCATTTTATAAAACGTCATTGTCGTTTATGGAATAAAATATGTTTCTTAAACCACTGTTCAGTCTTTTTGTACATCTCAGATGAGTTTAGATTCCTGATTCCTGAACTCTGGCTCTCAATGGGCTTGCGTGCGCACGTGCGTACACACACACACACACACACACACACACACACACACACACACACACACACAGTTGAAATGTCAAATAGTGCAAAGGGAGAAATATTGAATGGATATGCATGAAGTAGGTTGTTATTATAGGAGGGGAGATATTGTTTTTTGTACAGATCAAGATTATAATGAGATTGTGATTACCAAAAGTTCACAAACTAAGTTAAGCAATTATTTGCCACAATGCCCGTATTAGCACTGATTTAGTTTTGAATCAGGAAGTATTTAAATAAGAAAAAAAATCTATCCATCATAAAATATATTTTAGACTTAATTAGAATACATGTTAATAAATGTTAATTTACAAATAAATAAATTACAATTAATTCAACTGGAATGTATAAATGGTTAACACTATAGTACGGTTCATTTGAATAACTGATTGATTTAAATGTAGATTTGAGGACCCCAGTAGTACTGTTTATTAGGGGTGTAACGGTTCACAGAAGTCACGGTTCGGTTCATACCTCGGTTTGGGGGTCACGGTTCGGTACGGGTTCGGTACAACAAGAAAAAGCAAAAAAAAGTCCCAAATGCATAATTACAGGTTTGTTGTTATTTATGTTTTGAACAGTAGTGCAAGTTTCAGTTTAAAAATAAGGAACTCTGACATTTTGAATAATTAACTGTATTAAACAGTTAAAAACAAACCATACACACTCAGATGGCCATATTATCTATAATGGCTGATATCAAACAAAAAGGTTTCATCAAGCTGTAAAACTAAAAAATGTCTTGAAAATATTACATCATAAATAATAAGAACGTGTTTCAAGAGCGCAAAGTCGTTGAAAAACATATGCCAAAAGCTTCCGTTATTTATTTTGGTCTCAGCTCTCATGTCTCTTGGCTTCTTAAAAACAGTGGGGATAAGCTGTTGAACTGCTGTTGTCTTTTGCCGGGCTCCGGCAAATCTGGGTGATGCCTTCTGATATGATTTAGCAAGTTTGGCGTGTGTTCCATTAGCATACCGCACCGTTGTCTAACAACGCCGACACACCGTCCTCGTCCAATCCACCACTCGTCCGATCCACCACTCGCACTCCATCGTTATTGTAGTCCACAGGGAACCCGAAATGTTCACACACAGCTGATTTAAAAGAAGCAGGTGGGTTCTAGCTCCTGTGTGTTATCTGAAATCGCCATACTAACTTTTCTTCTTCTTGTATTTTGTTCGTTTTGTTGTTGTGTTTCTTCTTGTTCTTCATTTTGTTTAAGGGCGGCTGGCAAACAGCTTTTAGGCGCAATACCGCCCCCTGGATTATATATAGTGTAGTGGATACTGCCCTGAATGACAGACTTTTTTCCCACTCGTAAAAAAAAAGGCGTATTCGTTGTGACTGCGTGTGCCGAACCGTGACGTCCGACATACGGATACCGTTACACCCCTACTGTTTATGTAAATATACATTTGAGAAATTCTAGGTCACTGTTGAAATGGTCTTCAAATACCTGTATTGGGTTGGCAGAATGTTTGCAATTATGTTGCTGCTGACAAATCCACTGAGAATTATTACACCGCTCATATTTCTGTTTCATGTGCTATGGTCCCGTGTGTCTACGGTGCAGAAACATCTGATAGTTCCTCTCTGTGTGTGCAGGAGGAGGTGGAGCTAGATGTGGTGCTGGTGAAGGTAGAAGAGGGGGAGCCAGGGAGCCAGACGGGCCTCAGCATACAGGAGGGTGAGTGCGCATCTTTCAACTGAAGAAGTTACCACACTATGAGGTCACCAACCAACCTTACAATGCAAAGTATATACGCCCGGTTAAAGAGTGGGGCAGCGATGACGTATTTTTGTAGCCCAACGCAGAGGTTAGCATTTCAAGGGCTCCTCGACAAGAAAGCAATGGGATTTTTACATTGGATTTTGGAATATTATCGAAAATATCTATTGCAAACAAACATTTGTTATACTTACCCGTTTGTTCAGCATGATAATCTCCACTTTATGACTTTTGAAGCGTAACTGCAATCACCAAAATGAAATAGCCAATGTAAGGCTAAAATCCAACTACATCACGGTCACATGATTTTACGTCACAACCGCTAAGCTAAAGGTGGCTTAAAAGCCAATTAAACATTGGAAAAGCAACTGGAACTGACATGTGCATATTATATAATATTACAATGAATCATGTTTGTTCATGCCCTCACACTAAAGGATGTACCAGGGCCAAATGCATCTTTCCCATTTCCTAGTAACAGATCAAAACATTAACAAAGTGTTTTTCTCTGCACTTGTTTTAATTGTTCTTTAGCAGCAGCTGTCCTTCCAGTTGTATGCAGTTTTATGAAAAGCCTGAATTTCTAAATATAATGGTTTCCAGTACATACAGTGTGTCTGACAGAGAGTTTCTCTGTGTGTCTGCAGGGTTGGTGGAGTCGAGCACCGACGACTACAGAGCTGTTCAGCCATTTGATGACATCACACAAACCACCAATCAGCTGTCCGACCTGCAGGAGTCAGGGCCGGGCTTCTCAGAGGTCAGCTATGGGCATTCTTCACAGTGGAATAATGGGGGGGGTAGTTATTGTCACAAAGACAGCCTCCCGGGGCCGTCTTCTCACTGCGCCCCCCTCTCATTTCCGCCCAGCACAATGGATGCTGGGCATTCAGAAGGAAGGGGGTTGGCTCTTGAAAGCTCTAGAGGCTTCCACACCTCTGGTTCCTTTCCCCAGCAGTCCCCTGTTATCGATCTGTCGGAGGATCCCGGCCCCAGTCACGTGACAGGTCAGATCCAGGAGTCTCAGCACTTACTGGGTCCAGGGCAAAGCCGGGGTCAGGGCAATTTAAGTGCCGAGATGCAGCAGAAATCCCAGAGGAAGAGGCTGTGTATCTGTAGGTTCTGCGGTAAAGGGTTCAGCTCCCCGGCAAATTTAGAGTCCCACCTCAGGACTCACACAGGAGAGAGACCGTACGGCTGCACCGTCTGTGGCAAAAAGTTCTCCCAGTTCTGGAACCTGAAGATCCACCAGAACATCCACACTGGGGAGAGACCGTACCAGTGCCCCCTCTGCCCCGAGAGGTTCTCGGACCCCAGCAACCTGAAAAAACACCAAAAGAGACACCACCCACAGACGTAGGCATGCAGTCAGGGACATCTCAGTGATACAACTAAACATGCTGTGCTTTTGTGTCTCCAAATCCCCTAAATAACAAGTAAAAACAAACATCGTTTCCACTTCAGAACTATTGAGAAATAACACTACATGCCGTATGTATTTGTTGTCCCTTTTAGACGGATTAATTGAAAAAACGATGGACGAGTGAAATTGTCAGTAGTCTACTTTAATGGCTCACATGTAAATGTTAGCATAGTATTTATTTCCGCAGCACCATTCACACCTATCAGGCGGTGCAGCAACAACACTTCTCATTGACTTCAGTGGTTGGGCAGCTGTAAGAAGGCTTTTAATGTAAAACAGTTACGGTTGTATTGATATGCTCAACAGCAATAAAAAAAAACCCGCCAACGTAAAAGCCATTGACAGTAACTAGAGGTTAAAACGGTATTTGAAAGATATGTCAGAGCAGTAAGTTTGGGGAAAATCACCCTGTATGATAGAGTGAGTTATCTTGTAAACATGGGAAATTAGGTTTGATTTTTGTTGTTTTTGTGTGTGTGGTGTGTGGGTGGGGTGTGTGTGTGGGGGGGGGGGGGGTGTTTTAAATTCAATCAGTTATCCTGTGTGCATTTTCATTGTTATATTATAATTTTTAATATTTGTATTTGATCATGTAATTATTTTTTAAATGCCTTCAGTTTTTCCTAATAATACACCAGCTCTCTTTATCTACAAAAATGAACATATTTTTGTATTTGTAAAATGTGATTTTTTATGTCAACCGAAGCCATCATAGCATAAACATTTACTGTAAATTTAACGATAACTTTTTATTGTGTCACAATTATGTTCAATGCTGCCTAATGTTGACCATTTGCAATGTAAACATTAAAACTTAAGAAAAACTCAAGATGCGTATTTTGTTTTTTTTAATCATACATTACAAAATTGTGACACAATATTATAATATTCTTATTATCCATATGTAAAACTATATTTGCCTCCATGTAAAGTTGGATTAGATCACATTTCTAAAGCACATGCTATTCTTATGTGCACAACAATAAAAGAGTTAACAGTTTTCCAAAACAGTATATTATTTATATATAAACCTGACCAGTGATGAGCCCAAGAGTTGAAGGGGGGGTTAGACTTAGTTCAGCTAGTCGGATTCTGTCACACACATCTAAAGCATTTTTATAATTACAAATTCAATTGATTTGTCATTATGCAATACATAGTGAATACAAAATAATTTCTCGCTACACACAAATAAAATGCAATAGAGTGTGATCAAATAACTCCAGTTGCTTATCTCTATATTATATACCTCGGAAGACTTAAGTTTAGCATGAAACTGCCAACAACACAACTTGTCATTTTAACACTTCATACTGTGTATTGCATTAAACAAAAATACTTGCTCATTAGTTTAATCTGCACGTTTTTGTAGGTATATTTGTTGTGGGGGGGACAGTAGCTCAGTCTGTAAGAGAGAGTTTTTCATTTCTTGATCAGATTTTCTAATGCTTTCCCCAAACACCCTCATATAACTAACCCTCATACAACCCCTGCCTGCAGAGGAGGTTTGCTCTGCTGCTCAAATGGCACGCTTGCAGATATATTGTTGCAGATTCCCCACATGGAGCTCCAGCCCTCTCCTCTCACTCAGGCTGCCCCTCTGAGTGCTGCCAACGTTTCAACTGAGTGCAGTGTTCCATTTACAAAGTACATTTAGTCAAGTAATATACTGAAGTAGTATTTGTACATTACTTGAGTATTTTCATTTATTGCATACATATACTTGTACTCCACTACATTTAAAAATGTATGCATAAGTATAAAAACACATGTGATGCAGTAATGTAGTTTTTAATATACACAGTATTTAAAAACATATCCAAAATTGGCTCCACATGAACAAACCACAACAGTCAAATGATTTGACATGCATTTGCTAATGATCAAAAAGTAATTTTCTATAACGAGCCTTTCTGCATGCAGAGTACTTGATGTGACTGATGATACTTCTGTATTTCTACTTAATTCGCCTTTTCAATTAAGGATTTTTACATGAAGTGGAGTATTTTATTGGTGTTGGCAGAAAGCAGAAAGCTTTTCAAGATCTGAACAAGGAATCCAAAGTCTCAAGTTGATAAGAAAAAGCTCTGTATTGCTTCCCTATGCCTCTAGTCTTTGTGCTAAGCTAGGCTAACCCTGCCCTGGACCCATCTGTAACATCCACATCTTCTTTTTCTGGCTGTTGCTAAGAAACAAGTATAATCTGCTAAATATCTGACTCTTCTAATTAAGCACTTTATATATTCCCCAAACTCTTCATTGCAGCGATCAGAGGCCGTGTTAATACCCTTTGTTTTCCATGAGGTGTTGATCACACATAGTCCACTGTCCTTTCCGAGTGGCAGCGTGTTGTTGAATGGTAAATGCACCTTCTTTTCTATGATTATGCTCATTTTTATGTCACATTGATTGTCAGTATGTTTATTTGCTCTGATTTTTTAAGAATAGAAAGTAAAATGTCATGTACTGTTATCCAGAAGATTTTAGAATTGGGCAGTGAAATAAAAACGTTTTCATTTATTAGATACAAAGCCCAAAAGATGCAGGCTCTACAAAACTTTAATTCTACTCTTTCAACTTTTCACAGGTTGATGCCGAGGTGTAACAGTCTTTTGTAATGTCAATCATCCTTTTTCTTATACAAAAACAAAGAACAAAGGCCTGTACACAGATGTAAAGTAAAACATACATATATATATATATATATATATATATATATATATCAGAGAGTCGTGTTTGTATGTGTAGGTGTTTCTATGTAATGGCCACTAGCTGTAGGTTGCACAGCAATCAGATATGTTGCCTTTCAGTACTCTTTCAAGACATGGTCTGGTGTTTTCAAATGTATCGGTATCATTAAACATGTAACATGTTTGCAATGAACTTGGCTTTGCTGTGGTCTGATCTCGTATAGAAAAGGATTTCCTTGTATAAGTAAAACACAAGACACTCATCACAGAGGTCACAATATCAATCAATCCAGCAGAGCAATAGCCTATAGGCAAACACAGAAGATCAACAAAGATATGACATCAAATGAACTTACCAAAGCTGAAGTAGATGGTCAACTTCATTCATTTTCTTTCCGTTTTACAGATTTGAATCGCTATAAGCTGCTCTCTCTCGTCTCTCTTCACATCTAAACTTTTCGCGGCACACGTACTTACAGCCAATCAGCTCTCTCTCTGAATTATGAGATGACGTTTGGTGGGTATGGCAGCACAGTGCCCCTATGTCAGTGGTTCTCAAAGTGGGGGGCGCAGAGGCATGACAGGGAGACCAGGAGGAAAAATGGTTATTAAAAAAATAAATAAAAATCTTTTGAAAAATTATTGATTCCAAAATAATATGATACAGTACTATTATGTCTGGGTCTCTGTGTTTCATTAAAGCTTGACTCTCTGTGTGTGTGTGGAACGAGCCATGTTGTGTGCGTGCGCGCCAGAGAGAGAGCGCACCGGTACCGGAGATCGTTGTTGTTAGCTTCTGGTGTTAGCGAGCTACGCTAACGGATATAAGGAGTTTTTTCAACAACAAAGTGGAGGAGAGTCCTCTCCTGTGAGACTGAGAGACTCAGTGAGCTGAAGGACTCTCTCAGTGTTATCTCAGTGGGTCTCAAACGTTTTGGTCACCATTAATGTAAACATTATTTCCGAGGCAAACGTTTATATGATCATTATAGTTATAAAAAAATAAGAGAAGACATTAAAAACAGGTATGAAATACTATATGACATTAAAAAAAAGAATAAAGTTTAAAAGGGGAGTGATTTGTAAAATATCCATAAAGAAAAAGTAAATCTGTTAACAGTTCTGTTTCATATGGGTGTTGAGAGAGGTATCCATAGATCTCTTAATTTTGCTCTCAAAGTGAACCAGATTGATACATTTAACTTCAATATTTAAAAATCTTCCAGGGAGCTTGCCTCCGGACCCCCCTATGTGAGGTCCACACACCACCTATAATAATAGCACTTTACCCCTGCTTACACCTATATGCCGTGAGCTGATTATCGAGCCTTCATTGTAACAGTCGCGAGTACATTGTGTATTTGCGTGGGGAGTGTTGCAGTATAAAATTCCACTGTAGCGACCGGTACCTTAATGGGAAAACCTAAATGTTTGAGCATCCTCTATGAAACGTCAAGATACCCCACAGCACCCCCAAAATAAATCTCTGGCGCCGGCACTGAGTCTGACTATTTGTGTTGGGGGGGGGGGCCCGACTTTTTTTTTCTCCAAAGGGGGGGCCTGACAGAAAAAGTTTGAGAACCACTGCCCTATGGTGATTATTTGTTGCCGCAAACATTGAATAGAAAAATACTCTTGGTATGCGCAGTGTCGTTTTTACAGTACATGTTCATTTTGACAGCATAGAGAGGGGCTTGCCCCACATCGCTCAACACGGCTCAAGAGGCACAGTGTAGACACTAATTAGAAGAAGGCAGACTAAAACAGCAATGTACAGACGAATCAGATGACTAAACTATAACAAATATATATATATATATTTTAACATGTATTTTTTGTTGCATATTTTGGGAATTATGATTTGCATTACTTTCTGCTGACACTAGGTGGGGCTGTATCTGCCCCTAATGACGAGTCGCCACTGCTTACGACTGACAAAGAATGGATGTTTGAATTTGAGTGATTTCAACCTTTACTCATACTGAAAGTGTTTCTCACAGCTGAGCAGCTGCACCCACAACAAGAGGGCCAGGAAGAAAAACAATGACATTGGAAATGTTATATGACATCCTATCAGTTGGGTCACTTTTTTGGCAAAGTATCTAGAAATTATCAAATAAAGACACATAAATAAAGACACAAATAATGGAAACATTTCAAATGTGTTTGTTTTTAGACGTCAGGTGTCGCCCTCAAAAACAAAAGCCTCATTCTACAAAACGGTGCCATTAATATCTCCAAAAGCGTGTCAGACCAGTTCTCGATGTATACAGCAGGGATACTGACAGCCTTAACTGGATATCTATGTGTTGAAGAGGCAAGACCTGATAGTGTGGAGATATGAACACACTTCATATTCAGGTTAGACATGTACTGTGAAAAACAACAGTGAAAAGTGTGGATAATGTAGAGTAAAAGGTGGGGGAAATATTGCATTGCACCATGTATCAAACGGAAATAGAAAGCTCAATGAGAAGCAGGACAGAGGTGGAACCTGAAAGAGAAGTAAGAGTAAGTAAAGTAAGAGTAAGAAGGCACTGCTTACTCACTAGTTGTAAGGCTGGTAAGAATAATTGAAAATAGGCCTACATCCTTGAGTTATGGTAATGGTAGTGGTAAATTGGCATCTTGTTACTTGATTTCCAATATATCGAGAGATGAATAATAATAACTGTAAATCATTTACCTTGTAGTGCCGAGAGATAGTCGGAGGCGGTGCATCGAAGGTGCAAAAGGGAACTTTAATGAGGAGCAGAAAAGGACATGTTGCTGGCTTGCAGTCCGAGTAGACAAGAGAAAGAAAAGCCAGGAGGGCACTCAATATATATACAGGTAGCAACACATATGTCCATGCGGAAACAATACCCCTACCCCACAGTTCCATGGTGAATTATGTCAACCAGTGATCACTACAACCTAAAACATTTTTACATCTTAAAGGTCCCATGTCATGGCCATTTCTACTGATCATACACTGAACAAAAATATAAACGCAACACTTTTGTTTTTGCTCCCATTTTTCATGAGATGAACTCAAAGATCTAAAACATTTTTTATATACACAAAATAACCATTTCTCCCAAATATTGTTCACAAATCTGAAAAAATCTGTGATGGTGAGCACTTCTCCTTTGCCGAGATAATCCATCCCACCTCACAGGTGTGGCATATCAAGATGCTGATTAGACAGCATGATTATTGCACAGGTGTGCCTTAGGCTGGCCACAATAAAAGGCCACTCTGAAACGTGCATTTTTGCTTTATTGGGGGGGGGTCAGAAAACCAGGCAGTATCTGGTGTGAGGGTTAGGGGTTAGGGTAATGTTGTGAATCGAGTGGCCCATGGTGGTGGTGGGGTTATGGTATGGGCAGGCGTATGTAATGGACGACGAACACAGGCCACTCGATTCACAACATTACCCTAACCCTACCCCTACCCCTCACACCAGATACTGCCTGGTTTTCGGACCCCGCTAGACCCCCCCAATAAAGCAAAAATGCACGTTTCAGAGTGACCTTTTATTGTGGCCAGCCTAAGGCACACCTGTGCAATAATCATGCTGTCTAATCAGCATCTTGATATGCCACACCTGTGAGGTGGGATGGATTATCTCTGCAAAAGAGAGGTGCTCACTATCACAGATTTTTTTCAGATTTTTTTACAATATTTGAGAGAAATGGTTATTTTGTGTTTATAGAAAATGTTTTAGATCTTTCAGTTCATCTCATAAAAAATGGGAGCAAAAACAAAAGTGTTGCGTTTATATTTTTGTTCAGTGTAATTCCATTGTTGAGGTCTACTAGAATAGATTTATATTGTGCAATTTTCCAAACTGACATTGGCTTCTCATACAGCATTTCTGTATAGTATATGTATTCACTGTCGTCGTCTGCGAGACAGCGAATCCGAGCCCGAAATCAGCCCGAGCACACACACACCTGCAGCGTGGCTGGGAGTTTGTAGAGGGTTCTCAATACTCAAATTTCCCCTCCTCGACTCCTCGGTCGTCCGGTAGTGACCCGGAAATGAATTTCAGCGAGCCATGTTGAAGGACATCTAATTTCTCTAAATGCACTTCGAGGACCGAGCATCGAGCATCGAGGAGGCTCTCTGGAGGAGCTTTAATCGAGGAGACACTGATGCATCCTCCACGGCTCCTCCGCGGATGCATTTCCGGGAACGGTGGAGGCGTGACGCACGCCCGGACTTATCTCAGCCAATGACAGCTCTGCATGCATCCCTTGGATATTATATTAGTAACTGCTTTCATCGCAACGCGATGTTTACAGTGAGAACAGCTGTGAGGTCCGTGCAGAAAGCAGAGCAGTGTGTAAAATATATCACTCAGTATAACAGGCCTACATTACTCTCTTTATTTGTATGCTGTAGTTTAGTAGATATCTACAAACAAAGAGTCGATATTTTTCTAAGACCATTTAGTGCTTCACATAATAAATACACAACGGCTGTAGCCTGATTATGCTTTAGGAGCAGTAGGTGTGTGTGGTACAGTGTGTAGGTGTGTGTGTGGTACAGTGTGTAGGTGTGTGTGTGTGGTACAGTGTGTAGGTGTGTGTTTTACAGTGCGTAGATGCGGCGGACAGACGGGTCTCAGTTGGTTTGATGTCCTCTGCTTACTTTTAATACTTGTACAACTTTTGGCCCGTAATTTCAATTCCCCATTTCAGCGACCAGAGAGAGGGGGGGGGGGGGGGATATATCCAGTCTCTGATTGTTTTACGTTATTATGGACAGGCTACTTTGTACAGACAAAGTTAATAATAATTGTAATATCCCAGTTATAAACGACATGAATCAAAGATGTGTTGCTGTATTTTAGTGGTAAAAAATGCATTCATCATCATAATTATTCTTTATATTGTGGTGACCACCTTTAATACACTGGGACATAATTCACACATGGGACTGTGGGGTATTGTTTCCACACGGACATATATGTGTTGTTATCTATATATGTTGTGCCCTCCTGGCTCTTTCTCTTGTTGTCCCGGGCTGCGACCCGACAACACCTGCATTTCTGCGCCGCTCATTAAAGACAGCTTTGCACCTTCGATGCACCGCCTCCGACTCCCTTTCTCTCGGCACTACACTGGTGACCCCGACGGCGTCTTGAGAAGTTTCCGAGACGGACCCGAACACGGCAAAGGAAAGTCAGGTTTCTTTCTCGAAATGCCGGGGATTTTTGGAATCGTCCGTGGCTGCCACCGTCCGTGGCTGCCACCGGCGACCAGAGAGAGGGGGGGGGGGGATATATCCAGTCTCTGATTGTTTTACGTTATTATGGACAGGCTACTTTGTACAGACAAAGTTAATAATAATTGTAATATCCCAGTTATAAACGACATGAATCAAAGATGTGTTGCTGTATTTTAGTGGTAAAAAATGCATTCATCATCATAATTATTCTTTATATTGTGGTGACCACCTTTAATACACTGGGACATAATTCACACATGGGACTGTGGGGTATTGTTTCCACACGGACATATATGTGTTGTTATCATATATGTTGTGTGCCCTCCTGGCTCTTTCTCTTGTTGTCCCGGGCTGCGACCCGACAACACCTGCATTTCTGCCGCTCATTAAAGACAGCTTTGCACCTTCGATGCACCGCCTCCGACTCCCTTTCTCTCGGCACTACACTGGTGACCCCGACGGCGTCTTGAGAAGTTTCCGAGACGGACCCGAACACGGCAAAGGAAACTCAGGTTTTCTCTCGAAATGCCGGGGATTTTTGGAATCGTCCGTGGCTGCCACCGGCACGCGGACTGAGGCTCGGTGTGCGCCCCGCGGAATGGCTGGGGACGTTGCTCGCCATTCCCGCATCGGCCTTCCAGCTACAGGGAGACCATGCACGACCTGCTGGGTCGACCAGCAACCCGATTGCTGCCTCGTGGGTTGGTTTCTTCGGAGCGTGCCGGAGAGGAGGTTCGACCGGCCGGTTGACCTCATGTGGACACTCTCACCTTTTTCATCACCTCAACGGCGGTTCCAGACGCCACTCACGTTTTAATCGACGCCTGGGTGGTGCACTCCTGGACCCCGTCTCGCCTCGACGGTTTTGGACGTCGCCCATGCTGCCATCAGCCCGTGGGTGGCGCGCTCCGGGACCCTGTCTGGCCTCTTCCTTCGCCTCTGCGGTTTCGGACGTCGCCCATGCCTTCATCGGGCCGTGGGTGGGGTGCTCCGGGACCCTGTCTGGCCTCTCCTGCCTTCCAGGGATATCCAGACCCCACTCACGTTCATCGGTGCCTGGGTGGCGCACTCCTGGACCCCCTCTCACCTCGACAGTTCCGGACGTCGCCCATGCTCCATCGGCACATGGGTGGCGCGCTCCGGGACCCTGTCTGGCCTCTCCTGCTTCCCGGGGATGCCTCAGCGCCTGCTGAGGACTTCATGCCCGCCGCCGCGGCACGTCTGCCTGCGGCCGGGTTGCTCTCCTGCTTCCCGGGGATACCTCGCCACCTGCCGAGGACTTCGTGCCCGCCGCCGTTGCACGTCTGCCTGCGGCCGGGTTGCGCTCCTTCCTCCCGGGGAGACTGCTCCTGCATCCCGGGGATACCTCAAGGCTTGCCGAGGATTTCGTGCCCGTCGCCGCTGTGCGTTCCCCTGAGGCCGGGCAGCGCTCCTTCCTGCTGGGGACCACCGGGTTATTCACGCCCGTAGCGGCTCAGCGACCCGGCTTTCACCGACTGGCGGGTGAGGACTTCTTTCGCCACGGCGCCTGCTGCGGCCCGTTCCGGCCCGCCATCCCACCCCCGGTGGGACCGCCCTCGTTGGGGCCCCTACCCTCCTGGCTCTTTCTCTTGTTGTCCCGGGCTGTGACCCGACAACACCTGCATTTCTGCCGCTCATTAAAGACAGCTTTGCACCTTCGATGCACCGCCTCCGACTCCCTTTCTCTCGGCACTACAATATATAATTACACAGTGCCTGTAAACCGGAGGAGAACGCTGGCATTTCTCCTCCTACTTTGTGTGTTTGTGTGTGTATATATATATATATATGCTCTGAGCGTTCCACTTCCTGCCTGCCGACATTACCTTACGGCTGCGTCGCATCGAAAAATAGACTTCAATCCTATTTTGAGCAGAGCCCAGCGGCGAGACGCTTCTGGGACGCTTCTGAGCCGTAACACGGCGCGTCTGGTGGAATAGCACCCATTGACGAGAGTGGCTGCGATCCTGGCGGACGCCGCGGCGCAGTCGTAACGCGCCGCAGACGGACCCGGTGGAATCTAGGGTAGGGTAGAGTTTTAATCGCTACAGGCAGGGTGTAGTGTACTTTGAGGGTTTGTGACTCTGCAGACCGTTTACATGCAGAAAAAGCTACATAACACACAAGGGGACGGGTAATAACCGGAAAAGTATGACATGGGACCGTGCACCAGGTCCTTATTCAGAATTCTCTGAGTTTTTATCAACTTTGGTTCTTAAAACAGATAAAGTAATTATCGTAGGTGACTTTAATATTCATGTTGACGATGATAAAAATAGCCTTACTGTTGCATTTAACTCTATATTAGATTCTGTTGGTTTTGTCAGAGTGTAAATAAACCAACCCACTGCTATAATCACACTCTCGACCTTGTTCTGACTTATGGTATTGAAATTGAGCAACTATTAGTCGAACCGCATAATCCTGCTTTATCCGACCATTTCTTAGTAACTTTTGAAGTACTGTTACTAGACTACAAAGCATTAGTCAAAAGCTCCTGCAGCAGAAACCTATCTGTTAGTGCTATAGCCAAATGTAAGGAAGAGATTCCACCAATACTTAACTCGATAGCATGTCTGCATGTAGGGGAGGAAACTTATACAAAATGTCCACCACCCCAAATTGATCATGTTGTTGATAGTGCTACAGATGCGCTGCGAATAAAATTAGACTCTGTTGCTCCTTTGAAAAAGAAGAAAATAAAACACCATAGATTAGCTCCATGGCATAATGCCGAAACCCGCAAAATAAAGCAAAAGTCAAGACAACTTGAAAGGATATGGCGTTCCACTAAAAACTTGAAAATCTCGTTTAATTTGGCATATTACTCTCAATGAATATAAGAAAGCACTGCGTAAAGCGAGAGCAGCCTACTACTCTCCACTAATAGATGAGAATAAGAATAATGCAAGATTTCTTTTCAGCACTGTAGCCAGGCTGACAGAGAGCCATAGCTCGATTGAGCCTTCTATTCCCATAGCACTCAGTAGTAATGATATTATGTGCTTTTTTAACGATAAAATTGTTACTCTTAGAAACAAAATGAATTACCTCTTGCCTTTGACCAGTATAGTGTTATCAACTCCCGGAAACGTAAGTTCTAATATTACACTAGATAGTAAACTAGAATGCTTCTCAGCCATAAACCTTGAACAATTAAATTCAATGATTCTCTCTTCTAAACCATCAACGTGTATATTAGACCCAATTCCAACTAAGCTGTTGAAGGAAGTTTTTCCATTAATTAGCACTTCTTTATTAAATATTATGAATATGTCTTTATTATCAGGCTATGTTCCACAATCATTCAAAGTAGTAGTGATAAAACCGCTTCTTAAAAAGCACAACCTCGAGCCAGAGGTTTTAGCCAATTATAGACCTATTTCTAATCTTCCGTTCCTCTCAAATATTCTTGAGAAAGCAGTCGCAAAACAGCTGTGTGATTACTTAAAAAACAATGATTTATTTGAAGATTTTCAGTCTGGCTTTAGAACACATCATAGCACAGAGACAGCTCTGGTCAAAGTCACAAATGACATTCTAATAGCCTCTGACAAGGGACTTGTCTCTTTTCTTGTTTTGCTCAATCTCAGTGCTGCATTTGATACTATCGATCATGATATCTTATTGCAAAGACTAGAGCACTTAGTTGGCATACAGGGAACTGCTTTAGGCTGGTTTAGGTCCTATCTATCTGAACGCTCTCAGTTTGTACGTGTCAATGATGAATCTTCCACGCAAACCAAAGTTAGCCATGGAGTGCCACAGGGCTCAGTGCTCGGACCTATTTTGTTCACATTATATGCTTCCGTTAGGCAATATTATAAGGAATCATTATGTAAATGTTCATTATTATGCGGATGATACTGAACTATATTTATCAATCAAGCCTGATGAAATTAATCATCTAAATAAAATTCAAGACTGCCTCAAGGACTTAAAAACGTGGATGGCCTTAAACTTTTCGATGTTAAACACGACCAAAACTGAAGTTATTGTACTTGGCCCGAAGAATCTACGAAACAAATTATCTAAAGATATACTAACTATGGATGGCATTAATTTGGCCTCCAGTGAGACTGTAAGGAATCTTGGTGTTATATTTGATCAGGATTGATCCTTTAACGCCCACATAAAATCAATTTCAAGGACCGCCTACTTCCATCTACGTAACATTGCAAAAATCAGGCATATCTTGCCTCAAAACGATGCAGAGAAACTAGCCCATGCATTTGTTACTTCAAGGCTGGATTATTGTAACTCTTTATTATCAGGGTGTACCAAGAAGTCAGTCAAGTCGCTTCAGCTGATTCAAAATGCTGCTGCAGCTCGTGTACTAACCAGAGTTAGGAAAAGGGACCACATTACTCCTGTTCTGGCTGCCTTACACTGGCTCCCTATAGGATAGAATTTAAAATTCTTCTTCTCGCCTACAAAGCCCTGAATGGGCAGGCGCCATCTTACCTTAAAGAACTCATTATACCCTACTGTCCTACTAGGGCATTGCGTTCCAAGAATGCAGGGTTGTTGGTTGTTCCTAGAGTCTCTAAAAGTACAATGGGAGCCAGAGCCTTTTCTTATCAAGCTCCACATTTGTGGAATCAGCTTCCAGTTTGTGTTCGGGCGGCAGACACCCTATCCGTTTTTAAGAGTGCGCTTAAGACCTTCCTTTTTGATAAAGCTTATAGTTAGGGCTGATTAGATTCAGCCCCTAGTTTTGCTGATATAGGCTTAGTTTGTCGGGGGACATCTTACTTCTTCCTTCTCTCTGTCTATACCTGTGTACTCCCATGTTCCGATTAACCCAGCTTCCCCAAATGTCTTTCTTTTTGGTGTCTATATACGCTGGGATCCGGAGTCATGGATGATCCTGCGGTCCTGTGTCCTGCATCGCGAGCCCTGGATCTTGAGTCGTGACTGTGGTCCTGGATCATAGGTCCTGGATGGATATCCTCCTGGATTCATCTTCCTATTATACACACATGCATTTCCAAACATTTGGACTACCTATGTTGCAAATGTATTATCTTTTCAATTTACACACGGCATCTATTGCACGACTGTCCGTCCTGGGAGAGGGATCCCTCCTCTGTTGCTCTCCCTGAGGTTTCTCCCATGTTCCCCTTTAAACTGTGGGTTTTCTCCGGAAGTTTTTCCTTGTACGATGTGAGGGTCTAAGGACAGAGGGTGTCGTATTGTCATACTGATATTCTGTACAAACTGTGAAGTCCACTGAGACAAATGTAACATTTGTGATATTGGGCTATATAAATAAACATTGATTGATTGATTGATGGGACCTTTTAACATCCTGTTTATCTCATTCTATTTACATGTTTATAAGACTCTGCTTTTACTTGGTCCCTTACGACATTCTCTGCAACATTTGTATTTGGTTCTTGATATGTATATAGTTTACTTCATCTGCATTACTTGCACATTGATCATGCAAGATAATCTTGCTATTATATATATATCTACTGCGAAATCTAGCCTACATCTACAGAGTATTCTACTCTGTTTCTTCTTGCACCACCATTTAACAGTTTTTTTTTAAACTTAATTTTATTGTTTTAGGGCTTGTATATAATAAGTTGCTTTGTTAGATGAGCCTGGACTTGCAATAATAGGCCTATTTATACCTTGTAGCTACTGTGCATCTGCAATCCATCCTTAAAGCAATGGTTGTACGCTCAACACAAACTGAGTTAATCAAGACAATTTATAAATGTCTTAATTATGTATTTCTTATTAATTTATGTTTGATAATGGAATGGATCATTCTGGTTCACACTCCAGAACAGTAGGGGGCGATAATGCACCTTAACGCTGGTTGCCAGCCGCACAAAATGAAAAAAGAAAAAAAACGGAAAAACCCGGAAATGACGTCATGTATTTGTGGTTGCCGCTTGCTTACAGAGGAGGAGAGGCTACCTTCGCTTATTTTACCAGTTCAACATTTAAATACTCTTCCACCGGAGCTGTTATGCTTTGACCAAACCCCTCCTAACACTGCTACAGGAGTTTCCCGGTGAGTGCAGAGCCTCGGAGCAGCCCAAAGCCCCGGCCCGCAGCAGGATGTCCCGCCTGGCCTTCCAGACTCAGCTGGCCTCCATCATGGAGGTCCTCGCTAACGCAGCAGTAGCGGAGATCTGTAAGCTGGTGGACGATGACTATGCGGTGGTCAGTTTACAGATGTCGCAGTGTCAGAGGGAAAACAAAGGCCTGAAGAGGAAGCTCCACCTGCTGGAGCTGAAGATGGCCCGGGGAAACGCCGAGAGGAGGCTCCGGGAGAGCGCCATTAACAGCAGCCGCTCCAGGGTGCAGATACACGGCGACAGGCTGCGGGAGTCCTCGCCATCCTCCGGTAGGACAATTAGTCCGCAATTACAATTAAAACATACCAGTCTTTGCATTAAAACACACACTTTTATTAAAGGTCCCATGTCATGCTTTTCCGGTTATTACCTACCCGTCCCCTTGTGTGTTATGAAGGGTTGTACTTGAGCTGACCAATCGGAGCACATTGGGCTCACATGGAGCGCAGGAGCTCCAACAAGCCGTTTCGGACAGAGTGAATACACATACTATACAGAGATGCTGTGAGAAACCAATGGGAGTTTGGAACATCCCTTACGAAATAACACTAGTATTACCATTAAGAATTACTATAGAAATACCACAAAAAACTTCTATAGTATTTCTATGGTGTTTTGGGACATAATTACTTTAGTAATAATATAGAGTTGGCCAGGGCCGGACTGGGACAATAAGCCAGGCCGGGAATTATACACCCAGCCAGGCCACTACCAGTTTTCTTTTGTGCCATTTTCCTGGATTTATTTGTCAATGGCGTTGCTGTGCACATCTAGGAACCTATCCATGTGAACATATTTTAAGTGGAGGTGGACCTAAAATCCTCTAGGGGGGTCCAGGGCATGCTCCCCCGGTAAGATTTTTTTTTAAATGTTGGACTTAAATGCATCAATCTGGTGCACTTTGAGGGGAAATAAAGAGACTACACCCATATGAAACAGAACTGTATACATTTAAATAATCATATGCATGGCCATAACCAATAACATACCATATCCAATATGAAAAAACATTTAAACTTGTTTATTTATTTGTTTTTGGTTCATTTATAGTTGTGAGTGTGTCTGGGCTCCTGAATCAGCCTCACCTGTCTCCCTCCTCTCCCCCCTGCTCCTCTTTGAGGCAGCAGCAAAGACTAGTTTTTAGCTCTCAACAAGTTTATAAAGTGTATCTTACCTTTTTTCACCTAGTTAACATTTTATTTTGTTATTATTCATGCATATTTTACTAATCACTCCCCCTTAGACTAAGTTAACTATCTAAACACTCAGAGAGTCCTTTACCTCACCTGAGCTGTAGTTATCAGTCTCTCAGTCTGACTGGAGAGGACTCTCCTCAACCTTGTTGACGGCTCATTATATCCGTTAGCGCAGCTAGCTAGCACCAGATGGTAACAACAACAACACGTAACCGGTGCGCGCGCTTTTCTCACGCTCTCGCTCGCGCCACACACACACACACACACACACACACACACACACACACACACACACACACCCAGCTTGAATGACACACAGAGACCAATCGAGGGCATTAGTATGATCTGTATGAAAGTGGCCATGTCGGCAGGCCACATCATGTAGACCAGGTGTCGGCAACCTTTTCATATGAAGTGCCCATTTCAAAAAAAATTGTTATCACCAGCGTGCCAACGATCGAGAATTATCAAGTGGGGGGGGGTGAGGAGCTTGAACGCTTGTCAACTATCAGCAGGAGGGCGGGGGGGAGCCTCTCTGCGGGGAAGCAGTGTGTGGACCTGTCAGCGCAACTTACATGATGTCGAATTTAACAAACACATTTAAATAATTGGTTTAAACGGCATAATAATAAGGACGATTGTCCGTTCTGTGATTCTCCAGAACACACATGTTATGATATTAGGGTCACGCAGAGTGAGATGAGAATCGCTGTCCTTTGAGAGAGAGAGAGAGGGTGTGGCTTGTGCATGTGTTTGTGGATGGTAGAGCGACAGTGAGAGAAACGTGTGTATGTTTCTGGAAGTGAAACGAGGAAGCAGAAAAACAGAGGTCTGCCCTCCTCGACTCCGGTCTGGGAGCCGACAGGAAAGTTCACACACAGATGGCCGTCCGCCCTTTGTAGCATATTATTTCAATGAGAGATGATCAGATCGCCACTGGGCTTTCAACTAAATACACAGCACGCAGAAACTTGCGGCATTTGTACAGCTCCTTATGGGTAGGCTACTGCAATTAGTGAAGTGCTTTCCTTCCTTCTGTGGTGAACGATCAGCACACGGAGGAAAGCGGCAGAAAGTCACCTGGAGTATAAAGAGAGCGGGGCTGCGTTGTGTGCATGGCTTCCTTCTGCAGGTAACAGGGAGACCGCGTCTGGCAGCGGCCTCGTTCAGGATCCCAAAATACAATTAAATATTTTTGAGCACACTTATTTCCACTTATTCCTAGCGTGCCACTGGTTACGGTGCCGCGTGCCAAGGCTGGCACGCGTGCCAGGGGTTGCCGACCCCTGATGTAGACAGTCAGTCACCTCTGTGAGGCAGAGTCAGACCCACATTTGCGCAGCGTTGCGTTCACAATACATACATTAAAAAAAGAAATTCAGCAGGCCAGGCCATCGGGAAACCTCCCGGTCCTCCCGATGGCCAGTCCGGGGCCTGGAGTTGGCTATGGTGATCTTATAGTGAAGTTACAGTTATACTATAGTGTTAGTATGGTATCACTATAGTGTTGTATGGTATCACTATAGTGTTTCCTGTAGTATTTTTATGGTTTTTTTTTCGGCCACTATAGGAAAGTACTATAGTTTATCTATTGAGTTTTATGTAGTATCACTATAGTGCTTCTATATTATTTCTATGGTTTTTGGAACACACTATAGAAATTACTATAGTAATACTATAGAGTTGGCTATGGTGATCTTATAGTGAATCTATAGTTAATTAGCTTTAATAATGATGTATTCCATCCCTATAGTAAGTATGGTATCAACAAATAAAAGTTAGCAAGCAGAGCAGTTTAAATTTGAAAGACAGGGACTTATTAACAAAATAAAATACATTGTTCACAGAATATGAATACGAATAACTTAAATGTAAAAAATGTACAAGAACAATTTCAGGCGCGAAACAGAAATGGTTAGACAATGAAATTAAGGGAAAAAAGTGTACCAACCCCTATATATAACACATTTCACATTCATATACTTACAACCCATGCTCTCAACCAAGTCAGAGATGCAACTTTGACAAGTTTGAGCCTGGTCTTCTCGGTAAGAATGCCATTAGTTTGCAGTTCATCAAATAATTCTGGAATTTTCTTCTTAAGTAGATCAGTTAGGCCGTTCAGAAGAGCTGGTTCTTGTGTAGGCTGAACAAAACAATAAGAGCAAGCACAGCACAAAGTAAAGTTCTGGCCTGTGTGATTTTTTGAAACACAATTTAACAAGCATGGTAAATGTATACCTGAGTTGACAGACTTCTCTTAGGACAGGCTGAAGATCCGGTGCTTCAGAAAAGTGTACTTCGAATCTGTCAAAGTTACTGATTTTCTCACTTCTATCAATATCTATAAACTCTTGGAAGTCTGTGTTTTTTAAAATCCTATCAAGGGCAAATAAATTCACCTGTTATTTCCAGGAGATGGTTTGTGCATTGGACACTGTAGATTTTTCTTTTTATTTCCTTTTGCTAGGACTTTAAACAATTCCTGCTGCTCATTCCCGCTTCCTGTAATTATAAGAAAAAGCCAAATTCATCCTGATGACTAATCATATTATGCCAGATTACATTAAATGCCATCATCTATCATCTTCTAGTTAAACCCATTAATACACACACCTTATATAAATTATAAGCAGTATGGTAATTTTAAGTTAATTAACTTCACCCATAAAGAAAACTTCTAGAGAAGCACAGGGGAGATTCTGCTCAGCCTCCAGTGGCGTTTTCTCCTGGAGGCTGGGTATTTCTTTATATTTTGTATTTGTATTAAAAAACATCTCTCCGCTGTTGTCAGTGAGTATTTTACAAAGACTGAAACAGCGCCCCTCTTAATTAATGTGTGGTGAAACACAGTATTGCACGCTACACTCGTTCTATACTACACCCACAGTCTGCTGTGTCAGGGACATGTCAAGGAAAGCCCGCCGGCCTTCCCTTCCAACGATTTGTGACGCTGCGTCTCACATACACAAGTTGCCATAGCAACAAGAGGCAGATATGAAATCTCCCTTCTACACAAAAGAATATTTGCAAGTATAGAGTAGTGGCTGATGTTTTTGTCAGAAACAGGTAAACTGTAGTGTACACTTACTACTAATACATAACTTTAGTGTGAGTAAGATACTTATTTGCACTGTAAGAGACTGTATATCAAGGGTGGGGAACCTCCGGCCTCAGGGGCCGTATACGGACCGCGAGACCATTTGGTACGGCCCTCGAGGTAATGTATAAACCCACGCAAAAAATAAAAATAAATTAAGAAATCTAGACCGCAAAAGAATTAAACCTTGGTCTGTTTTTCCTGGCCAAGGTCAGGGTCCTTGAACACAACACGAGCCTAACGTGTCATCACGTGGTATATGTCTCGTCTGACAGGGGTGCAGTTCTGACGGAGAGCACCAGAACGTGGCTCCGGCACTTCCAGAAATTGCAGAACCCACAAGCTGCAGTTTTTGCGTGTCTGTGTCTCTAGCTGAAAGCCCAATGGCGATCTGTTCATCTGTCACACTGATCAGACAGTCAATAACTTTGTTGTTATTAGCATCTGGTTAGCTAGCTATGCTAACGAATATAAGAAGCTTTTTCTACAACCAGTGAGGTAAAGGCACATCTGTATATGATCATTATAGTTATAAAAAATAAGAGAATAAAGTAAACAGGTATAAAATACTATATAACAGTAAAAAAAAAGTTGTATTAATAAACAAGAATACAGTTTGAAAGGGGAGTGATTTGTAAAATGTCCATAAAGAAAAAGTAAATCTGCTTACAGATCTGTTTCATATGGGTGTTGAGAGATGTATCCATAGATCTCCTAATGTTGCTCTCAAAGTGCACCAGATGCTTTTAACTTCAACATTTAAAAAATAATCTTCCCGGGGGAGCATGGACCCCCCGAACCCCCCTAGAGGAGGTTAGGTCCCTCCCACTTAAATCATGTCCACATGGATAGGAAACTAAATACATTTGAATGAACACATCTTGTGTCCATGTCTTTCTGTTTTGGTGGTCATGCCACACCGTGCACGTGCATGCACACATGAGTCATGGTAAGATATCTGGATTAAAAGGTTGCTTTTTCTTTGCAAAGCATGAAAGAAAGGCCAAATGAATGGGCTGTAATTTTAGTAATTTTAAGCAGAGGTCAATCATTTGTACGGCCCTCGGAGGATGTTGAAATGGCCCTTGAGAGGAAAAAGGTTCCCCACCCCTGCTGTATATCAACGCAGCCTCTGTCGGTCTTCTCACTCGCACTTTCTCGCCACATCTGGCCGAACAATGAAACCTAGCCAAAGTAGCTAGATAGCATTAAACGTATAGCTGATAATGCCATCAATATAATGCCGATTGAAGAATGGTGGTCACTGAAAAGAGTGTAAGCTACATTAAGTTAAGATAAAATAAATATAATAAAAAAGAAGAAGAACGGCCTAAAGGAAAATAATTGTCATCCATTGGCAAAACATATTGATTTAAGTTAAAAAAATATGTATTTAGACCCCTAGCTTGCTCACATTATGACTATATCTGCTCACTTTGTTAAAAACGTTTGACATCCATCCTCCACAGCAGCCAGAGGTGAAATGGCAGTGTGGACATTTGATGGACAGTTGGACAGTTGAAAAATGATACATTTGAAATAACTCAGCGGTGATTGCTCAGGACAGTGGATACACTAATGTGTTGACTATGTGCATTTTTATTTTTTCTATGTAGACACATGTAAAATTGTTCAGAAATGACACTGAATGTGTTGAATTGCCTTTGACACAGCAGTGTGTTAAAAAAATGACACATTCATTCTAGGAGTATAATACTTTTACAAACACTATAGTACTTAATATGCATTCATTATGACAATATCATACTATTACTATAGGAGTGTTCTATAGTGTGTTCAAAAAACAACTACAGAAACACTAAATATTATACTATAGTAGTACTATTTAAAATAATATAGTCTTAATACGGAAACACCAACAAAAAACACTATAGTAATACTTTTACAAACACTATATAATAATATGCATTCACTATGACAATATCATGCTATTACTATAGGAGTTGTCTACAGTGTGTTCAAAAAATAACTACAGAAACACTATATATTATACTATAGTTATACTATAGCTAGTAAAATGGCACTACAGAAAAAACTATAGTAATACGATAGCTGGTGAAAAATACTATAGAACACTACAAACTTACTATAGGATACTATACGACCCTTATAGTATACTATAGTAATACTATAGTTAATTTTCGTAAGGGATTGCACAATATAAATCTATTCTAGTAGACCTCAACAATGGAATTATGATCAGTAGAAATGGCCATGACATGGGACCTTTAAGGTTAAAAACTACATTCTGCCGCTGAGCCAGGTAAACAAATAAACTCAACATGACAAAAACAACAACCACATGTCTGGGTTTGAAATGAATCCACACTGATAACTGTTTACTACCATAATGTATCTGGATGGAAGACGTATGTTGTATAGTAGTTCAATTCATTAAGGTGACCCAGGAATATGCAGCATTACAAGTATATCAAGTGAAAGTAGTATACAGACCTTTGGAAAAGTACTAATACCACACTGTAGAAATACTCTGTTTCAAGAAAAAGTCCTACATTGCAAATGTAGCTTAAGTAAATAAAATGTATACAAGAATAGTTAAGTTAACTTACTTAAAGTATTAAAAGTAAAATTATTAGTTGTGTTAAAATCCTTATAGTAGATTATAATATACAGCTCTGTAATAATATATTATCAGACCTCTACTGTTACTGTTACACTGGCTCCCTATAGAACACAGGATAGAATTTAAAATTCTTCTTCTCGCCTACAAAGCCCGTAATGGGCAGGCGCCATCTTACCTTAAAGAACTCATTATACCCTACTGTCCTACTAGGGCAGTGCGTTCCAAGAATGCAGGGTTGTTGGTTGTTCCTAGAGTCTCTAAAAGTACAATGGGAGCCAGAGCCTTTTCTTATCAAGCTCCACATTTGTGGAATCAGCTTCCAGTTTGTGTTCGGGCGGCAGACACCCTATCCGTTTTTAAGAGTGCGCTTAAGACCTTCCTTTTTGATAAAGCTTATAGTTAGGGCTGATTAGATTCAGCCCCTAGTTTTGCTGATATAGGCTTAGTTTGTCGGGGGACATCTTACTTCTTCCTTCTCTCTGTCTGTACCTGTGTACTCTCATGTTCCGATTAACCAATGTAACATTTGTGATATTGGGCTATATAAATAAACATTGATTGTTTGATGGAGAGAGGGTTTTATTTTCTGACACTGCATGAGTTCCCCGACGCACCGGGGACACATATTTATGTATAAAAGACATCATGAAGTGCATTTTGCATGATAGGTCCCCTTTTAAATTAACAACAACAAAAAAAGGAAAACACCAGAATTGGCCAAATTGTTTTTCCAAACATAGGTATCAGATGAGAAAGGTCATCTGTATTTCAACCTACAACTCAACACATCATCAAACCGATTAAACTGATTTGTATTTCCTAGGAAGTTGTAACTACATTTAAGTTCAATATCACCCTGATTACTAAACTAATATTTTGAGGTCAGAACGTGCTGAAATTACGGTTATCAAAAGAAGATCTTTCTTGCTGTTCAGTTTTCAGTGAGTACAGAGGGATATGAGCAGAGAGCAGTGTGTGTTGGTGTCTGAAATCTCGACCAAATGCAACACATTTCTTTAAAAAGTCCCACATAAAAAATATCAGCTGTTATAAAGTGTGAACCTTCCTCAGACACAAAATACTTGGGTCCTAACTGTGTCATGACGGGCGGTACATTTACTGATTTGTGTTTTGCTAGCGTTGCTTCAACTGTAGGTACAACACTGAACATTGAAATGTACTCTCAGTTGTTCTGAATACAACTTGTTCTTGTTTTTGTGTAGGTGTGTTTGAGAGGCGGATAGAGGTTGCGCTGTGGCCGGGTAAAGCTGCTGCAGGGCGGCCGAGCGCCAGGCCCGTCCACTCTGACAGCGTCCAGAGGAAGGTAAGCTCACCTTCTTTAGCCCCGCCCCTTTCCTCCCTTCCAGTTCAAACGCTTTAGTCTTAGTGAATCCGGTTCAGCATTAGCAGCATTATAAACAATGAACTTTATTCGGGATAGGATAGTCTTACAGTACCACATCCATCCTCTGTTAGAGACTGGCAGGATGACATGAACCTAAATCCTATATGAGGACATTTGTAGCTAGTAAAAGTACCGTAACACATCAGCTGGTCGGACTGCACACTAACGCTTATAATGACAGTTTATAAACTCACCCTGTGAGGAGGAGGAACAAAGGTCAACAGTGTTGAACTTCAAAAAAAAAAGATCACCTCAATGAACCTGTTATTGTGTTATTTAGCAAGCAAATGTAAGCCATTTAGCTACCAAACGTTAGCCAACTAGTGAACTCTTTCTATCTCTCTATCTGTAAATCAAGCTTTTCGCTTTATTATTATTATTATTATTATAACTTAACAGTTCATTCAAA